>JARHVA010003003.1:2050000-2130000 GCA_037957365.1 Torreya grandis
TAAACAATAGAAACATCTCAAAGATAATTATTCATAATTACTAGTTTCTAGTCAAATCTAATTATCCACATTCAACTCTAAATTTGTCAGGAGCTGAGAACTCACATCAATGTTAAATAGAATCCTTACATATGCAGCAAGAAGATAATCTTCTATGAATTCATCTATATCTAATAATGCTCCTAGGGCATCATCTATGACCCTGAGAATGGCCTTGGAACAAAACTACAAAGGAAGGTA
The DNA here is from genome assembly GCA_037957365.1 of Torreya grandis. Lineage (NCBI taxonomy): Eukaryota > Viridiplantae > Streptophyta > Pinopsida > Cupressales > Taxaceae > Torreya > Torreya grandis. The sequence continues at coordinate 2,050,241 of JARHVA010003003.1, forward strand.
AGGGAAGTGAATCCACACTAGCCTATTATGAAAGGATTGAATAACGATGTGAAAATTGGAATACCAAGCTTCATCATGAGGATATGATTATCCATAAACCAGATATATTATTGCAAAATATTATACTTATCTTCCCTTTTATAAAAATAAAAAATAAAAAAGACCATTTGCACAAGGGTATGTTTTTAGGTTCCCTTTCATTAATGGTCTCTAGACCTCTAAAATCTACCCATGAGGGATTTGAATATTTGGCCAAAATTGATTAAACTTACAAATTAAACCCTTATCATAATACCAATCTTCCCCTTTTAATACCCTTAAAGAGTGTTTCCTCAAATGAAATAAATTTACTAGATTTATTAGGTGTTAATACTTTCTTTATCTTTATAGAAATAGTTATTACATAAGACCCTTCCTGCTCTAGTCTCTGTTCTAGAATGGATTCAGTCAACATTGGGTTATTTATGTAAATATCCTTGAACATATGCGATTTAAAAACAAGGGGATTTAAACCCAAATCAAATCCTTTGCCCAATATAGATAAAAAATACCTCCCTATAACCACCTTAGATCTAAAAGCCTCTTCCACTCAAGAAAAGGACTATACATTGACTATCTTACAAGGGAACTGAATCGCCACATCCTATGTCTCTTGATGTTTGGCTACATCTCTCTCTTTCCCCCCTAACTCTTCCCTACATTTGACTCCTTACATTCACCCATGAACCTCTATTCTTAATCCCCCTCTATGATCCTAAATATCATGCCACCATCACCACAACTTAGTAATTGACATCACTTCCAAACCTGATGACGACCTTGTGAGTGACATCCCTTACAAAAAAATATTCTTAAAATACATTTATAGCAATTATTTATTATCTAAAGTCAAATATATATATTTATTGTTAGTATTTAGGTAGAAATAAATAATTCTAGAATAATAATTTTAATATATTTTATTATTTCAATTTAATTATGTTTTAATTTATGTCTTGAAATTATTTCTACAAATCATAATTTCTTGTTTTTATTAAGAGGGTGTTTGTGTTGGTATTATTTATTAATTGATATTTGTGACTATAATATGTAATACATCATCATATTATGTATAAATTATAAAATGCTTCAATTCATTAAGATGTTTATGTACTAAGTGTATCCCCTTATGTAATAATTATTACTAACATTGAATACACAAACATACATTTTTATTAAGTGGGTTTCATTATCCCATTATGTGTTGTTGTCATATATTTCCCTTTGCTCCCTCTTACATAATATGCATATTGAAATTCATATTTTCTTGTTATAAGATAATTCTTCTTCCTAAAAAAATTTAATAGGAATAACAAATAGGAACATAGAGATGTGCAAAGGGAAAGATGAAAATTATCTCTCCATTGAAGGTGCTCCAAGTTCCTCACCTATTTAATTTTTTTATTTTCCATCCTTTTCCTCTTTTAATTTTTATTTTTTAATCTATATTTTTATGGTCCTTTGTGTGTGTCCTTGTCTGATTGTTGCTTCGATCTCATGTTTGGATTTTTCCTTTCTATTTTCTTCTTGGCTTGTGTCTCACATTACATCTTGGTTTTCATTTTGGGTTTCAATGTATTTTTATTTATTGAGAGTTATGGGTAATTTAATTCTACACCCTTATAATTTATGGAATCCAATGAAGATGAAAATCATGCTCATGTGAGAAATGGGTAGAGTCTTATCAATGGAGATTGTAATTATGAAGATAGACAAACTAAAGTACCACTTAAAACTTACTCTCATAGAATCTGTCATTAGACATTGGAGAACCTAGTTCTCAGCAAGAAAGGAGGTAGTATAAATCTTTTCAATGAGGTCCTAAGGGTTGAAGAAAAACCTAACATTTCTAAAGGAGTGACATTCAACTTTGATGGATTTGACTCAGAAGAAGATGGTGGTGACAAATAGAACTATAATTAAATCAATAAGTCCCCCACCCTTTTGAAAATCATAACCTTTTATCATAATGAAGCATTGGAAAAATAAATGTAGTTGGAAAAATTTAGGCTCAAGTATGTTTGGATTTTCATTGTGTGTTTAAATATAGATTCTCTTAATTCTATGATTTTTTATTATAACTAGTTGACCATTATTTTGGTCAAAAAGATGGGGATGTTTGTTAAATTCTGCAGAATGATGCAAAAGGTGGTTTTCATGGTGAGTTTTTAAAACTCTAACGTGAAATAAAAAGTTATTAGTAATATCTTATGGAATGTTGAATAGTCTATTTTTAGGGATATACCTTGAGACCTTACCCTAGACTATAAGCATATCATCCTCAAAATTACAACAAGATGGATAGATATAATGAATGTTCCTAATAAAGACTAAAATTTTATCCCCCAAACACTTAAAATACTAGGGGAAGTTTAAGAATTGAATACATTAAAATATTTCTAGCTCATATGTATGCGAGAGTCCTTATTTCCCTTGAGGCATTTGATGGTTTTCCTATGACACTTTTTTCTTCAAAATTATTTTTTTTTGTCTTTCTCTTCTCATATAAATAACCTCAGAAGGTTAAACTCTTATTTTTTATAATAAATATGGACACCAGAATAAAAATTGTCCTCTATAAAATAATAAGCATTATATAGATTAAAATTAAATTAAAATGGTTGTCATTAATAGTGAGGTTTATTCTGGTAAAAAATAACTCTAATCATTCCTGAGGTGGTGATGATAGGTAACCCTCAATGCTTTTGTAAATATCATAAAGATAAGAATTTAAATTTGATATGGATAGTTCTTGAGGTCCTTTATATCCCCGTGTCAAAAAAATTAGTTTAGGAAGTTCCTTTGCTTGCTTATTCACATGTTTCCTTGGCTATGTTCATGGGATATTATCTGAAGATTGATTAGGTGGATTGAATTTTAACCTGTCTCCCCTCTCCCCCATCCCAAATATATTCTATGATGAATATGTTGTTATCTTCAGTGTTCCTCATATAACACAGATCTCTACCCCTGACCCCCTCTCTATATGAAAAGATATGCCCTATGTTGATAAAGTTGTGTTCATAATCATCTCTCCCTTTCCAATTGTAGCTGTTAGGTGTCAAATGCCTTTATCTGAGGATATTTTTAGGGTCAATCTGAATAATGTTGATAAAAATACTAGAGCAATGTTTAAAATTGGGAGTAAAATACTTAAAATAGAGAGTTTTTGCTTCATGTAGAGCACTGATTTAATTGATGATGTCATGATGGTTGTAAAGATTCATAAAAGAATCCTAAAGAAAACTAAATCAAATTTCCACAATGTTTTACTAGGCTTTATTAGAATAAAGTTGAATCAAATTCCCCAAGTCAAATGAAATAATTATACCATTCTCCATGAAAATTTTTAGTTGGAATGTTAGAGGTCTAGATACGATGGATATAAGTCACATTATTAGTTCATATAGGCATTCTATTTATTAGATTGATTTTCTTTTTATCTATTCAGTTAAGGAGATTGCTCCCACATAGGATTTAGTTCTTGATTTTAGCTAGCCTAAATGTATTCAAATTTACATAATCATGATAGAGGTAAAGGTGGTGCATATATTCACATCAATATCAAGTTAGATAACTCTATAAGTCATCATGGATGTTATCCCTACCAAAGAGTCATATGGGTGGATTGTAATTAATAGGCTTAAACTGTTGGGATCTATAATGTATATGCCCCAAATGACTGTAGAAAAAGAATTATACTTTGGAACTAGCTAGGATCCAATCTCATGTATATTTTGTGGACATTGGAAGATGATTTTAACATGATTTATTTTAGAGAAGATAATCAGGGTGGTGATCCCCTCTCATGGAAAGGTAATGAGCTCTTCTTATAGTCTAAATTGAAGTGAATGCACAAATTGGAGGATCCAATTGGTATAACTATTCTTTTTAGTAAATGGATTTGGTTCCCTTGGTGTAACGATCAAGACAAGATCAAAAGAGTTTATTCCAATTGTATAGGTTTTACTTGCACAATAATTATTTTAACATTTAGAAAGGTTCTAAGAGAAATTTAGTTAATATCCTTCTATTTATTATCCCTAACCATCACCCCATTAAAATGATTGCCTCTCTATAATATGAGTGTGATAGTAATAAATATGTGTGGAAAGGTATTTATAAGCTCAATGTGTCTCACCTACAAGATAGGGAAGGCCAAGAAGATATCTAATTGTCTTAGAACATACATAAATTGATGAACCACTATTTTTCCAATATTGATGATTGGAATGGATTTATGGATTCAAGTAAGTAAATTTTGAGAAATTATTGTCAAATCAAGGCTAAAAGAAGAATGAAAATTATTAGACTCCAAGGAATAGTTAATTCTAGTTTAAAATGATTGGGATGACCCATCCAATGAGGATTTTTTGAATAGTTTGGTGTCCCTCAAACATACTATTAGAATGAAATAATAGTTTATTTCTAAAGGTGTTCAAATTATATATAGATTTAAGTGGATTAGGTTTGGGGAGAAGGGTACTATGTTCTTTTTTAATTTGATTAAAGCTAAACACTATAGGCAAAAAACTAGTTTGTGACATTAGGGTGTATCTACTAAAAATATTAGTGAAATTAAAGATTTAATTTTCATTTTATTCAATTTTTATCCTTGAATGGATCTAATAAACTCATGGATAATAATAAAAATATTTGTTCCAAGAGCATTCCAAAAAACCTTTAAAAAATGATGCCTTCCTAGACAATGACTTCTTCATTTATGAAGTTTCGAGTGATATTGACTCTCTTAAGATTGAAAATATTCCAGGGATGGATGGATTCCCAATGGAATTTTAAAATTGTAATAAATATTGGATTTTCAATGACTACATTAATGTTTATAGGGAGGCTTTGAAAGCTAGCTCTCTTGGCCCTAAAATCAACATAAATGTGGTTAAGGTTTTACCTAAAGATGGCATAATTATCCTATCATAAATTGGATACCAATTACTCTTCTATTACAAAATATTGACAATTTTTTTTTTTTAGGAGAGTCTCTTATTTGCCCTCACATATTATTTCTAACACTAAAAATTGTTTTGTGGAAGGAAAATACATACTTGACAACCTTTTGTGTAGTTGGGAAGGCATGCAGTGGGCTTAATATTCTAATTAGAATGTGGGATTGATCCTCCTAGACTTTGAAAATGCTTATGCTAGAATTGAGTGGTAGTATATTGACATTGTACTCCATGCTTTTTAGTTTTAACATAAGTTCTGCAAAATGGTTAGTGATTTTTTCAAATATGGTTAAGGAGTAATTGAATTTAATGGAACCCTTATGGAGCCTATCAAGGTGGATCACTCTATTATAAAAGGTTTCCCTTTGAATAATTCCCTATTTGAGATTGATGCAAACACAATCCATTATATCCTTAGGGGTACCTCCTTACGATCCCTAGTTAGATGTCTGACTTTGCCTAATAAGTATGAGCTTATGGAGCCTATCAAGTTGGATCACTTTGTTATAAAAGGTTTCCCTTTGAATAATTCCCTATTTGAGATTGATGCTAACATAATCCATTATATCCTTAGGGGTGCCTCCTTACGATTTAGTTAGATGTCTGACTTTGCCTAATAAGTATGAGCTCTTGGATATGTTGTTTATGAATGATACTACTCTATTTTTGGTGTTGGATAAAGATAATTTTCAATAGGGATATTCAAGAATCAATGTGTATTACTCAGCTTCATTATCTTGAGTTGCATACCACAAATATTTTATTATTGGTTGTGATGAAACCCTCCTGATTGGCTCCTTTAGGTTAGGTGTATTTGGAAAGGGACCAATCACTTGGTCAGATATATAGGTATCCCATTATCTTATTCTCCATATATCAAAGTTATGTGGGATTGGATTTATGTGAAGATAAAGAATAACCTTAGGAAATGGAGCAGACACTTTGTTATCCATGCTTATGATTTCTTGAATTTTTTTTTTTTAATAGAATAAGAATACTCCAAAATAAAAAGCATTTTTCTCTCATTAACTCTGAAAAAAATTCTTAAATCAAACATAAATTTTATGTTCTCTTAATATTTTAAGGATTATGTAATAATTATTTTTGAATAAAATTGGATAAAATTTAACTACAAATTTTCTCTAAATATGAGTACAATCACAATGACATAGCATGAATTTGTCTCAACATTGATAAGGTTCATAGCCAAAGCAAGGACACAAACATATCCTTACCTCCTACAAAGTACTTACCATGGTTTTTTAATAAAGATGTATAGTGTAATATAAGAGAAATAACACACTAAAAACATACAGGAATTACAAGTCCATACACTGATGTTACATGTCTCCACACACTACTGAAAGAGTAAATCCAAAGTGTATTATGTTAATATATTTTTAATAAATATTTTTAGTAATTAATTAACTACTTAATGCACCAAATTTTTTACTACTAAAATTATTTAAGATTTTAATTTTACCAGCGATAAGATAAGATGAGAATTCCAGTCAAATCTCTATCATTAAATATTCTCTGGACACGCCTACTTTCCAATGTAGTTATCACCTTTACACACACAAACTCTTTGTACATCCAATTCGAGTTTAAGCTTAACTCAAAATATTATATTTTGAGCATCTTCTCTTAGCCTTTTCACGCATTTTTCTATAAAAGAACATTATGAGATCATAGGAAACCCATGAGCAATGCAGAAATCGTAAATTTCCCTTTAAAATTTCTCGAATGCAATTTTGTAACAGATATAGTATCTGTGTGAGTTATCTAATAGGTTGTTGCTTTAATTCTATACATGCGTGGCAACATTATCCACACTAAAAGGTATATGCCACCTACTCATACGAGGTTGTAGTCTCATTAAGAAAATTATAATTGTTGGACTAAGAACCGATTCATATAACTACAGATTGAAACTGGTAGATGGTCACTCAAGAACTCTCCAGAAACAAAGAATTAATTTGGTATCAATTTTAAATGAAGTGCAAGTTAAAACACACTCTCTATTAATTTGTTTAGGCTCCATTATTCGCACTTTTGTTATCCTAAATTATTACATAAAATCATAAATCACAGCAATCAAACAAAGTTTGGAGATTTTATCATAAAACAAAGCAATTGTAAAAATAATCTTCTATATAAATATTTAAACATTTAAAGGCCCTATAAATAGACTCAAATTATTCCCAATGAAACAGAAGAAACAATCTTAAACGTCGCCAACATTGTAGTAGCCTTGTAACGTATTTCAATCCTTAAATAATGCCTCCTATTAAGAAATTATGGTTACAACATTTCTACCAAAACCACATCCTATTTGTGATTACTACGTATGCAACATAATTGTTCAAATTCATCTCAAATCTAGGTTAACCTCAAGGTCTAATGTTGTAAATCACTTCAAGATTTCTATAAAAAAATCAGTCTCTGGGAACTATTGTTCAATTTTCCAGTGCCATCTGACTCGTTGTATGTGAAAAGTCTAGATTGGCCCTTTGTGGAAGGCCAGAAATCCTGATAAGTAAATAAAAATAATGATCCAAATAATGCAATTAAATTCTTTAAATTCACCTTAACCCTAGATTTTCCTAAAAGCACTGCAAAATGTTCCTCTGTAAACTCCTTAAAATTTTCCATAATGGATTGCAGGAACTGCTACTATATTTTTCAATATTAAAAAATGCATTATGATTGTGAGATTGATGTGGTTCTTTTCTGATACAAGGTGAAGTAGATATCTTAATTAGAAGCATAAAAAACATGAAAAGGACTCGGCTAATTTCTTTAAAAAATCACCTTGATGCAAGATTTATGTAAAAGCCCTGTATATTCCAATGCTACATTTTTCAATGGCCAATAATTCGTTATAATTTCGGCTTTGATTTGGCCAGATTATTGATATAATGCTAAGTAAATAACCCACTAAGAAGAATTAAAACCTTAATCTAAAAGATACAGCGGAATCTTAAAATTTTCAGTTAGAAAGATCAACCTAATATCATTACAAATAATTATGTAAAAAATACAAAAAGATCCCTCAAATGTTTCCATAATATAACAGCGTGTTAAGGTTGGTGCTAGTTTTTTAATATCAAACAATTTGTTGCACTTTTAAATTTGAATTTGTCCTTTCTCAATGTAAGGCCATGTAGATAGTCTGATAAGGACACTCAAATACATGATATAAGGATTTGAGAATTTCTTCAAATTTACTTTAATGCTAGGTGAACGTATGAGAAATGTGAATGAACCATACAATAAATTCCTCAAATGTTTTCCATAACGTAACATCCAGTGTGGGAACTAATATTTTTGTTTTTGGTACAAAGTAATTCAATGTAATTACAAGTATAATTTGGACATTTTTTGATGTCACATAAAGTGAACAGCGTGGAATGAAAAATAAAATCAATGATCCTAAAGATGCAACAAAGTTCTTTAAATTTGTCCAACTCTAAATTTGTCTGAGAGCACTGAATAATTACAGTACAAATTCCTCTAATTTTCTTCATAACATGTGTGGAAAACAGAACGATCATTTAAAATATTAAACCATTCACTATGAATGCAAGTTTGATTTTGTCATTTATTGACATAAGAGCAAATAGATATCCTAATGAAAAACGAACAATAAAGATACCAAAGATGCATTAAATTTGTTTAAATTTAACTTAATAATAGATCAATCTTAAGAAGTGCAAAGAATAATACAGAAAATTTCTTCAGAGTATAATAGTCTGAGATACCGGTGCCAATTTATTTTACAAATCAACAACTCACTATAGTTGAAATTCAGATTTGTTAGGTGATGTAAGGCCAAATAAATAACATAATAAGGGGGCGGCGGCGGGATTGCGAATGGGGGCTGCGGCGGCGGGGGAAAGGTCATCCTAAGGAGTAAATAAACTTTTTGAATTTCACTTTAATTTAGATAAACCTAAGAGTAGTACAAAGAATTATGCTACAACCTATTTTAATTTTCAAATAACATAACAACATGTGTGCAAACTAATGCTGAATTTTTCAATAGTAAATAATTCACTAATTACAAGTCTGATTTGGTAGTTTGTCGATGCAAGGACAAGTAGAAAGCGGGAAATTTAAAAAAAAACAAAGGCCTTACCAGGTGTTTTAAAATTTGTAAAAGCCTATACAAACTTAGCCTCCCTGATAATGATGGCGATGACAGTGAAAGGATGTGGCAATGGCAGAGAAGGGAAAAGCAAGCAAATGATAACTGAGACAATTGTGAACAACAGCAGTGAGCGGGAAACGGTGAAGAAAAAAGTTTTCGAAGAATCTCATTTTTGTTTCTTCACAGATTTGACCAAGGACCTTCCACAATCCCGTCTCTCTCAATCAATCCATACCACTTTGCCTATGGGGTTTCGAAGGAGCAAGGCTTCCCTGAGATCTTTCGCAATTGCAGGAACTCCTAAAATTCATTCCTCTAACCTCCTCTCTATCTTGCATACTCTCAGTCTATGCATTTACAAATGACCGCTTCCAAATCAGATTTCCAGAAACAGATAACTATCTTCCTCTTTTTAACCTAAAAAATAACACTATTAGTTAAAGCAATATTCTCATCTGGAAGGACAGGTGGTGGTCCGTTGGATTAATTTTTGACTTTTTTGGTAGATCGTTTTTGTTCTCACATTGTAGGAAATGAATTCCCGTTATGTAATGAATAACTTGCAAAACACAATAATTAATTTATTACCATAGTGTTTTTGGTGTTAAGATAGAACAAAGAATAATGATAACGATAACACAAATAATCACCCGTATCCATTCAAATTGAAAGATTTTGGACTTTTTAATGTGAACAAAGTCGAACAAATTTTGGTAGAAACAAATTTTTCTGTAATTAATAAATCCAATATTTAATGGTAAATAATCAAAGGTATCAATCCATAATATGTTAATAAATATTATAAAATTCAATAACAAATAAAATCTGTATTGTATACAATTATGTAGCCCGGCTTTGAAACAACTCCTCGATATATGAACATAAAAATAACCGATTATAACTGAACCTTTGTTACTATAATGATAGTTCTATCAACGGCATATTAAAAGCACTGTGTTGTCTAACGTGAAACTAAAAATAACATACAAAAAATTTTACCAATCAATTTACATGAAATAATATTATTTTATATGATTTTAAAAAAAAAGAAAAAATTTACAATTCATTTTTACAAAATGTTTACGTATTATTGAACAAGTAAAACAATACAATTTGACGGGTTAAAAAAACAAAGAATAAATCCAAATTAAAGCAAAATGAATGCAATAGTTATTGTCGTCGTCGTCGTCGTCGTCGTCGTCATCATCATCATCATCATCATCATCATCATCATCATCATCATCATCATCATCATCATCATCATCATCATCATCATCATCATCATCATCATCATGCTTAGTAATGCCTGTACGGTGCTCTGAAATCAACATAATGCCTTGAAGAGATTTTTTTTCTAGTAAAGCCTTGGAAATATTTCTATTACAGCCAACATTGAATACGGACATGCAGTCATTATTGACTGCTTTATATTTATTCTTGCCTTACACTGAAAGCTGTCAATTTTTACCTATTAATATGGTTGAAGATATTCTTATTTATAGACATGTTACAAAGCAAGATTTGGAGACCGTATTGGAGGAGAAAGATTTAGAGATTGTATTGGAGGCCTCTTTGAGAGCTGCAATACCAGAGACGGAGGACTGATGTAGTATTCAAATTTGTATCACTCCTATCAATTTTTAAATTGATTTATATTTCTCATTTTTTAAATAACCTTTTTATTGATTGCGTTTTTAACTTATCGAAAAATCCTGTTTGCATGTACAATATGTTCCAGTTTGATAACCACGATGTAATGCAATACAATGATAAATACCAAACTGTACTCTTGAAAATGCAGCTATATTTCGGATCGTATATTTGGATAAAGGCAGATCTCAATTGTGGGTCAAGGTTGAAAAGACCTAATTTTTTTTCAAAAGATCATAAACATCAAACTCTGCATTCTATATCCCGTTTCACGCCTCAAATTATATTTTTGAGCATGATATTTTATATAAAGTATTTTGTAACTGACAAATATACACGATGATTTTTAATAATTGTTATCCAAATATAATTTTGAATTATAATAAATAAATTTTAAATAGATTTATTATTAAAATTTTGTTATTTCTAATTTGGTTTAAAAAATATTATTTCTCATTAAAAATATAAAAATTGTAAACAATAAAATAAATTATAATTAAACAAATTATAATCCAATTAATATAAATTTTATTAAAATATAAATCTTAATCTTTAAGATTCACAAATCTTACTATTTAAAATAAATACAAACATTAATTTATTATAATAATTTTTTTATTTATGATCATTATTATTTTTTAATATTTAAGATTCATAACCCAAAACATTTAATATAATAAAGATAAATTATAATAAATTTTTTATTTCTTTATAATATATTTTATATATTAATATTTTGAATCTCATAAATATTCAATTAAAATATTTAAAAATATATATGATTATTTTATAAATTATTATATATTAAAAATTATATTTTATGTATAATTATATTTCAATTTTAAAATATTATTATTAGAACATTTTAAAATATAATAGGTTAAAAAATTATAGCCCCTAATTTTTATTAAAAATTATATTATATGTATAAATATATTTCAATTTAAAAATATTATTATTGGGACATTCTAAAATATAATTGGTTCCAAAATTATGGTCATTGCTTTTTCTTAACATTATATATATATATATATATATATATATATATATATATATATATATATTTGAGTTGTAGCAATTTTACAAATCTATGTATTGTGGCAATAACATTTGAGTTGTAGTAACTTTACAAACATTTGTGTTGTGGCACAGTTTTTATGTTGTGGTAATTACCATATTTTTTGAGTTGTAATTTATACAATTTAATATTTTCACAAAAATAATTTGGTAGAACTTAGAAAATCAGATTTACTATTTGATGTTGGACATTTACAAATAAATTTTAAAAATATTGTGGATACAGAATCTATTATTTTGTGGTAAAAAGACCATCTATTATAATCCTTAAATATATTAAGATAAAAAAATTATAATAAATATATTTTAAATTATCATATATATAGTTTTTATTACAATAATTTTTTTAATCACAATATGTTTGTTCAATATTTAGTTTTCAACTACTTTATCATGTACAACATAAGATCGTAGACCATCTCCATGATAATAAAGCACTAAGATGTTTCCTTAATAAATTTGGTCTTGCACATATCCAGTTCAGATGTATACAAGCATGAATGTCTTTATTAAAAATCTCTTCAAATATATAGAGAATTTTTTAAAATTACATGAAATTTCAAAATTCAAAAAAGGGGATAGATAATTTTTATTTGTCTATTAACATTATTGTACTTGACCCCACACTCTAATATCTACTTTATAAAGTTAATAAATTGAACCTTGTCACTCCATGCATAAAAACATTTTGATTTTAGTTTGGTCCATTTTAATTACTTAAATATTAAGTAATGTCCTAGGATATTTCGAAGCTAGTGAGCCTTACAAGATAGATTTTGTTTCTTCATAAGGATGATTTTGATATTTTATTAGTGTGTTTTGTTGGAATGTATCATTTCATTGTGAGCGTTAACAAGTATTGTTTAATGTAAACGATTATTTAGTGAAAAAAGTGATGGCGAATACCTTTGTCTGCCTTATTTTTTATTTGTTGTTATTTTTTTATTGATATAATAATGTGTCTTTCAATGGTAAAAGTTATTGATCATTTTTATATTAATTTTCTATGGGTTAATATATTTTATTTAGGCTATGACCCTCCTAATAAGTAATTTAGCTTAAAAAAAAATCAATTTAATTTTTTTTTCATTGCACACAAAGATGGAATGATTTAGGGGAAGTTAAAAATTCATCATATGGACAAACAAATGCAGATCACATTATGCACAACTTCTTATGTTTATTCTAATATACTAGTTAGTTTGTAAATTTTAATTATGTTATGATTAGTGGCTTAGGTACCTATTGTTTAAGCTTAATTTTTGGTATCACTTGTTATAAAAATCTATCCTAAACATGTGCAAGAACTAAAATGCAGAATAAAAAAGCTAAAAAACACAATAGAGAAGAAAGAAAATATTACACAAGATATACGTGAAAAAACCTAAAAAAATAGGAAGGGAAAAACTGCAAGATAATGGTAGCTCTCATACTTCAATTACATCCAACCCTAGTTCTTTAGTTTGGGCCAACTAGGAGGACATGAATGGATAGTTTCTATTCCCCATAAATCGATAGTCCAGAGGCCCTATCTAGATAGATAAAGGGGGACACTTTTATTCTTTTCTTGGCTAGTTAGAGGCCCTATCTAGATAGAGGAGGGGTGGGGGGAGGCACATGGAACTGGGCAGAATGAGCCCTAAAAAGGAACCTTCAGCACTCACCCAACCCACTCTACTACCTGGTAGGATAATGGCCAATATTTGTATTCTCTTATTGGTAGCCCCTCCCCATTTCCATATAGATGGGATGGGCTACAAAGAACTTAACTACTAGCTAGACTCAAGGGACATGCTAGATAGCCCTATCCATATATATACTTTCCTGACCAGGAGTCATTATCTATTCTATTCTAAGACCAACTATTTACACTCAAATCTCTTCTACAATCAACTTCTTCGAGAAAATCTATCTAGTGTAAACAAATCACTCAAGTGAGCCAAACATACAAAAATTTCCAGGTTCCAACCTCTAAGCTATAAAAAGTAACTCCATCACAATGATTACATCCAAGGCATCAACAAAGTAGAGGTAGAAAGCCTCTAGGATTCAACCTTGAGGATAAACATGCTTACAATAAAGGATGCAATGCTTACACACAAAGAATCTAGGTGATCCAAGCTTACATATCCTTCCAAGATCTAACCTCCAATCATGCAATCTAAATCTTGTAAAGATCCAAGTGTAATCCATCCAAGGATTGTATGAGAATACAAATACAAAGGAGAGATCATGATTTTATTGCATTACAATGTGATAAGAGAGAGGGGAATAGAAACTCATGAATGGCCAAAAATGTGCCACACTTTAGTGGGATTAACATGGATCAACTATACAAGTTTATCTTCATATGCTAAGGGTGAATAATGTAGATCCACTACTTTACACAAGATCCAAGCCATATCCATATGACACTAAATATTGCATCCCCACTCCTCATCTGAAGATAATCAATAATAGTAACAACTTGTCTTCTTCTTCCCATGTGCACATAAAAGTCCAAAAAGTCTTGCGATCACCTTTTGACTTTAACCACAAATAATAATGATGGAGATACCAAGAAATGTACCCTATTACCAATCCTTGTTAATTACACTCAAAACAAAACTCATGTGACTCACCAAAGATAAAAACCATATATCTTAGTGGATTGTTACACCCCTCTCCTATCACACCAACTTGATCACATAAAATGTGCTCTATGGGTCATACCACATCACTTACCTACCACATCACTTGTATTCCACATCACCTGCAAGTTACATCACCTTCATGTCATATCACCAAGATTTCATCTCAACATGCCACATCATCTACATGACATATAACATGCATGTCACATCACCATGAATAGTGATTGTGAATAGTGTTCATGAATAGTGTCTTTACATCCAACATATTAATACCTCAATTTAATAATTACATTTTATTACAAGAGAAGTCTTTTGTATTTAGGCTCACTATGAAAATTATAGAGAAGATGAAATCCCTTGGATAAACTACTAATGCATCAAATGAGTAGTGGCTTTGTAATAGTAAAATATTAATTAAGGGTTGTAAAATTAAAAAAATAATATATAATTATTTAATTTATAAATATTGTAATAATCTTTAAAAAAAAAATTAATCTAAAATATTTTAATAATTATCTAAATTACAACAATGTAAATCAATAAACCATCAAAGATAGTTGGTGGTCTTAACTTTGAAGAAGAAGAAGAAGAAGAAGATGATGATGATGATGATGATGATGATGATGACCTTGAATATGGTGATCAGTCAAAACATAAATGTGTAATATATAATAAACTGACAGATGTTGATCATGGTTTTATTATAATAGATGATGATCATGAAAATATCATAATAGATGAAGAACATGATGAGAACTAAGGTCTAGCTGGTAATTATAATTTTTTTATAAGCATTTTATAAGCGATAATGCATGATTTTCACTCCCTCAAATTTAAATATATATTCATAAGAAATTGATTATTTTCTAGTCTACTACATCATATCTTAATGTAAGATAATAATTTATATATAATTTTTTTAAATTAATATTTTTTTAATCAAATTATAATATTTTCCATATTCTTAAATTATTAAATAATACAATATCTATTTATATTCATTTAAAAAAACATATATTTTTAACTATTTAAGGATAACTACATAAATATTGAGGGATAAAAAAAAGGCTTAGTTTGACATATTTTTCCAAAAAGATGAGAATTCTAAACTTGCAAGGATTAGTTAAGATGTCTACAATCAAATATTAAGATGCTATACGAACAACAATTATATATTTTTAAAATATAATTTGAAAACTATTATTTTTTAAAAATATTTAAGTATAAAAGAGCTAAATAATTTAAATTCAAATAAGTACTGACATTTTTGAGTTTATATAACCATGTTCTTAGTCATGTATCCTCCCTCTCCCCGAGTATGAGTTCAATTGTGATGTACGAAATAAAAGCATATTTTCTTAAACCAAGACAAAGATATAAGGAACTTGTAAATTATAATTATCATTTTTTAATTTATAAAGGTATATGTTTAAGGATACTTCTTACAAGAAAATAACAGATTAATATTTTTCAACCTATGAATAACAATAAAAGTAAGAAAACTTAAAGCAAATTCTAAACCAAAGAAAAAGCGCTGGAAAAAAGACCAATACTAAGGGAGTAGAAACAAGAAGCAGCAAAAAAGACCAACAAATTAAGGCTAAACATTTTGCTATGGATAAATCTGGAAAAAGAGATGAACATCATTTTAAGATAAAATCAGATGTTGGCTCTCCGGACAAATCTAGAAGAAGATCCATTATGAAAACCAGAGAGTTAGAAAGTATGCAGAATATTGCTGATGGCAGGGAGGCAACTATTTTGGATTTTACCCCTGAAAAATAGATATTAAATCATTACTTAGATTATTAGGGGGTTGATTATAAACTATATATAGATGTTGTTCTGGTTTAACGTGATTTTGTTACTACTAGGTAGTAGGTTTTAAGAATGTTTTTCCTAGTGCTTGTTATTGCTCTATCCTTTTGTATCTGTTTAAGGGTTTCGGGGTCCCTTCAAACCCTGTTTTTACCTTAATCTAAAACAATAAAAGTAAGAAGAACTAACTTTACACATTACAAATATTCACCACTTATATATTTTACATGACTCTTCAACTTCTTGTCTCTTCATTCATTAATGATTATGATCCTAAAATATGATCAACATTCCATTTTTGAAATATAATTACATGAATGATTACAATTTTTTTCCCCATTAAAACTATACTCAATGCTTACAAATTACCATTTACACTCCTCTACTAACAATTTTTTGGGCTTAAATATTTGTCTAATCCTAGAACAAATTCATTGTAGAAGTTTAATGGCGAATGTCATGGCTGACCAAAAGATGATATTCATTAATTTTCTATTTTCTTTCCCAATTTGGAAGCTTTCTTAGAAATTTACAAGTGTTTTTAATGAAGGTTTTCAGTTCGTATGCCTTACTTAGCCATCCTTTCATCTTTTTAACTAATTAATACACAAGAATACCAGCTTTTACGGGTTTTAATTAGGCCGGCATAAAAAAGAGGGTGCCCTTTATAGGTTTTAAAAATTTGTCAGCCCACTCGAAAACACTCTTTAAAAAAAAGAAAATTCTCATCCGGAAACTCATATTGGCCCAAGATCTAACAAAATTGTTGCACTCTGGTATATCTTATTGTGGAGGTGGTGGTAGTAGCATGAGTACTATCTGAACAATTTCGCTAGAGATCTATCTTGATGAAGACGATGCCCTTCGAGTGGATGACATATGGTTATAATAATTGGCCAACAAACTATTAATCTGCATCATCCTATATATTCAAGCACATTAAATGAAGCAATGTGTTTTAACTCCCGTAAATGTGCTATGCCATCTCGACTTTCGAGATCCATATATGTTGCATCACATTTTCCATATACTAGAGAGATCATGTCAGTGTGGATTTATTCCTAGTTTTATCGCCACTTCCTACAATGAATGCTTACATGGGATCTATTTTATCAAACCTTCCTTTTTGTCATTCATCATTTCTTCATGTTTTACTTTATGGTCCAAGATTTTAATGGTTATCTCTTTCATTTAATTTTTTTTCCTATGTGAGTACATTTTTATACTCGTCAAATAAATCAGATATTGTCTGGGTGTCAATGATTTTATTTACCCATGTCACTGCAAGGAATGGTATTATTTTGAGAGCTTTGTCACCAATGTTCTGAGCTGAAGATGCTTAGACATCATTTTTTCACCGAACACTTGTTGCAGCATTCATAGGTAGTTTTACTCCAATACATCCTTACCTTCAAAATGTTATCCTTTAGCCTATCATTCTCTTATTTGATTCATATTTTGGTCTTCCTAATAGACATTGATTACATCTTTACCTTCAAGTTCTTTTCCAAGGCAAGACGGGTTTTCAAGTTGTGTTGGCTATGGAAAACATGATAGTTTAGATTGTTGCATCTGAGTTATGGGTATGAATAATGTGGTGCACCTTGTGGGTGGGACCTACAAATTTGTCCACCCAAAAATAATTTTATTATTTCCCCTCTTGATCTCCATTAATGTGAAACCGATTTTCCCGAGTTGGATCCTAATATAGTTTTCTCTTGTTGGGCCTTTGACTTACTTTTCCCGGCCACCTTAGAATCATATCCTTGATATTTCATTCATGTGCATTAGTCATAAAATTTCATTTTGTTAGTACCTTGGCCTGCAATAGTTCACTTTTGTGACATGGCCCCCTCCTCTCCTCTATAGCTTTGAATTGTGTTTCTTCTACTTTTGGAGTTAGTACTTATTTTTGTTCTTCTTTGTCTACTTCCTCTTTCTTGTATCATTTATTATCTTCCTTTTATTTCACTAATTCTTTGTGATCCTTCTTCTCACTTAGCTCTTTCTCTTCCTTCTTGTTCTTTTGCTACTCTACTTTTGC
The DNA here is from genome assembly GCA_037957365.1 of Torreya grandis. NCBI lineage: Eukaryota > Viridiplantae > Streptophyta > Pinopsida > Cupressales > Taxaceae > Torreya > Torreya grandis. The sequence goes on from JARHVA010003003.1 coordinate 2,068,619, forward strand.
TTTCTCTATCTCTTTCTTTCATATTTCTCCTCCTCTTCTCACTCATTATCTACCTTTTTATTTATCCTTTACAACTTTGTCCTCCTCAGCGATTTTTTAGTTCTTCTACCTTTCTGTTCTCTTCTTCCTCCTTTCTCATATCTTCATCTTCTATAGCTTTATTGGTGTCTAATTTGTTTGTTCTTATTTCTTCCTTTATCCTTTCTCTTTCATAGTTGTATTTTATAACTCCTTCAAAACTTCAATATGTAATTTTATGATATATGTGAAAATATTCTCATCATGTGTCTTATGGCATTAGTTGATCTAGATGAATCATAGAAGGTGTCTTCTCGCGATGTGCTAGATTTATGTCAAAGAATATTCCCATGACTATCCCTCTTCTTTTATGCATAAATAATACTGATGGAATGAATAATGCACTAGAAGGAGTGTGAGGTGATCCTCGAATATGAGGAGGGGTTGTGATATTTTTGGGAAATGGGGATATTAAGGATGGTTTTATGAAGAAGTTATTGCAAACTCAAATGGAAGAGGTGGGAGTAGTTCATCAAGGACTTGGGTGTTAAATAGGATGTATGTAGTGTTGTTAGAAATTTTGAGATTAATGTTTATTATCTAGGAAAGGAGGACTTAGTTTTGGAGATTAGTTTTCTTCTTTCCCACATTTTATATTCTTGTTTCCCATGTCTAGGCCTCCTTATTTTCTTCAGGTAAGGATACAATGTTTGTTATGAGGCCTTCTTTTCACACTCAAATCCAAGTGTTTTTTTTCTCCCCATATGTGTTCAACCTCTTTTCCCATGTCTCTTATTAAACTCACATCAACTTAAATAGATTTTAATTTGATTATTCACATCCCTCATCATTATATACATTAATTTTCCTTAAAATTTCACACTCATCTTTTATTTTAAGTAGATTTATTAGACTTAATTCCTCTTCATCCATAAAACGCTATTGTCCCATGGTTTTTTTTTACTCTATTATGGTCAGTGGAGAGGATATTTAATCCAACATAAACTTGTATTATCATTCCTCTTCTCATGTGTCCACATAAATATATCCCAACATGTTTGAAAGCTACATGAGGACATGTGAGATGCCATTTTATGGCTATATAGTTCACATTACCTTACAAAAGAACATCTCCTTCACTTTTTCCCAATTTGAGATTTTACCCAATTACTTTTGTAGGATATTTTTCACATTTTCTAATGATATTCCAAGGGTATTGTATTTTATGTCATCAAAAATAATGGGCAGCTTGGGATTAGCTATCACTAGACACTTGGGAGTAATTAGTTGAGCTTTTGAGTTATTAGCCTTCTTCCATGAAGGATTCAAAATTTGTGTAGGTTTTTCCTTTCAATTTTTAGTTTCATTTTATGAGTGTGAGCATGTTATTTGTGATTCAATTAGTTTTGGAAATGTTGGAAGTGTATTTAATGCAATGAAGTATATTTTTATGTAAAGAAGGTATTTTACCACATTATTTTTACTTGCAGTTATAGTAGAGTGAAAAATAAAGGTAGTGGGAATTTTGGTAGATTCATGACCTCATCCACTCATATTAGTGCCCCATCATTCAATTTTGTAACTATGTGATGGTCATAAGATATTACATTATTTCTTGCAGGAGTCAAGGGTTCACAATGATGCAGGAAATTAAAATACCACACCATTCATCCCATGGAGTACAATATAATATTGTCAAATTAATCAATAATATTTATGTTTATTTATTAAAAATTATAATGTAACATGACCCACTTAGTACACAATCATAGTCATGCATTCAATGTTAGTAGTAATTATTAGGTAAGGGGACACAATTACTACACAAACACCTTAATGAATTGAGGATCTCACAATTTTTACATAACATGTTCATGGATTATGTATTATTGTCAAACAACATTAATTGTTAAACAATACTAATATAAGCACCCTCTTAATAGCTATAAGAATTTAAGATTTGTAGTCTAAACAATTTCAATGCACACAAATTAAAGTACATTCAACTTTAAATTAAAAAATACATTTAGAATATAACAATATTAATAACAATTTTATATGTTTCAATATGGATGCAAATCCTATAGCTAAATTTTTCAACCCATAATGTGATTTGATGGCAACAGGTCAATAAGGGGTTATGGTCATAACAGTGAGGCAAAAATAACAAAAGTAGGGGCTATACAACGCGAGAAGAAAGGTAACAAAGGAGATGGATGGATCACCAATGTTTAGTCAACGACATAAAAAACATAGGACTTAGAGGTTATTGATGATGGTAAAGAGACATGTGGAAGGCCTAGAGGTGAGGTGGATCCAGTGGATGGGTATTTCCTTAGGGTGCCAATGGAGGTAGACGTGCATACATCTTTTGTTAAGGATGTGAATAAATGAGTTGGTGGTGGAAATCATGATCCAATACTAATATGAATGGGAGTTTGAGATTATCATTTTTAGATGTAGTTTCTTTGTCAAGGGAGATTGGAATACATACAATGAAACCATTAGACCCATCTAAATCAAATCAATATGTCACCTTTATAAAGGAAGATATCGAGGAGGTGTTAGACCTTGATTTTTACTTTACAACCAAAGTGGCGATTTACCACTTCAATTGCATCTAACCTAGTCTTTGTGGTCTTCACACCTGGATGTCAAATTTATGGTAACCTTTGATGGAAGGTAAACTAGAAATTTAACCATGTGCTAAGGGATTATTTATTATAGATTTTTGATCTTATAGAAGATCTTGAATGTCTTTCTTCAATATTAGATATGGACATGGGACCAACATCTCTTTTAGATGAAACCATGGTATTCATAACTAAATCCCCTAATGGAATCTTTCAATACCATGCCTATTTCAATATGTTACTTTATTTTCCACTGTAATAATACACTGAAACTTGGTTCAAAGCTATAGGCAATTCCTTGGTTGAGTACCTATTGATGAACTCTAATATTGAGAGATTGCATCATTTCAATTTTTCTTAAATCTTGCTTAGTATAGATATTTCTCCATACAAATTGATTTAAAAGTTGAGGAAAGACATTGGACACAACCTCTCGATTATGAGGGCTTACCCTTCCGACGTTGTAGATGTTTTGAAATAAGCCATTTAGCCATGACCTAAAATAGTTTCAAGCGTAAGATTGAGAATTCTTAGTGGAAGGATTCCCTTCTCAAACATGTTACGTGAAAGACATTAATTATCATGAAACAAATGACAATGAAGTACCATAAACAATTCCAGAAGCTTTATTACCCAAGACAAGTAAGGTGAAATCCATGTCTAGGGACATATATGAGGTAGAAGAAGTCTTGTCGAATTCAAAGTCCAATCTAAAAGAAGGTATGTAGCTCCTATTTCAAATGTTAGTTCCCATCTCATAAATTTGATTGAAATTTCTATCCCTATTCATCCAAATTTAGGGGATAGAGAGGATTCAATTTTTATGTGTGAAAATTAAAAAATGACAATATAAAAAGGGCCTTGAATTAACAAATATGATGATCTACTTCCGAAAAGAAGATGCTATGGGAGGGACATTGATTTGTGAGATTTGTGTCGTACAGTTTGAAGGTTTGCATCTTGTTCACATCATGTTCTTAGTTTACTGTTAGTAGAGGTGTTTCATTAAAACTTTTAATACTATATTTTTCTTCTCCTTTATATAAAATAAAGGTTTCTTTTAAATCCTTCATTTTACCATTATCAAAAAACAAATATATTTAATTTTTTTTTCTAAAATAATTTATTTGAAGTGACTGAAAATATTTTCAAAATTTTCAAATTAAACAATAATTTATTACTAAAGATTTCTGAAACGTTCCAAAAATAAAATTTAGTGTAAAAATATTTGTTAATTAAAAAAGATGACTTTAAACTTTTCACTCTACTCCTTTTAATAGATTGAGAAAATATAAATCACCAATTATTTCACAATTCTTAATGTTTACAACCCGATTATATAATTATATAAAGTATTAGAAGAACGCGTATGGAATTGTACAAAGTATATAACTTGGATTCGGTGGCAATACATTTTCTTGCACGTCATTCCACTTACACATTTTTCTAAAAAGCTTAAAGGTGCTAGATATTTGTAGTTTTGGCCTCTTTTGAAACATGTTGTTAAGGGGCATAGTGATAAAGGAGAAGCGTTCTCCCCCAAATTATTTGCAACGTCTCGTGTTCGACCCTCAGGCCAAACCCTGAATCGCCCCTTCGATCGGACATGGACAGATATATGCAGCCATCTCAGCCCCAGCTTCAAGAGCGTCAGAGTAACGAATTGGCAGATAGTAGAAAACGAAAACCACCGGTGGAAGACGACAGCCGACGAAACACAACGTTGAAGAAGATGAGGCTATACAAGGTGAAGGGGAATGCTAATATCAATGACAGCTCAAACTTTACGTCATCCCCCCTTCAGCAAGGGCACGGATCCAGCAGGAGAAGCGGATCGCCGCGGGCCGGGTTCGATCCCTTTACCTCTAACGCGCATAAAAACCCCCTTCCCATATTGCCTCCTACTCAGTCCAAAGTGGTTAATTGGCGGCTGGCTTGTTTTATGGCGAGGGAGTACCTTTCGCACGGGACACTGCTGGGGAAACCATGGCCGCTGCCCGATTCGAACACACCCCCCCGTGATAAATCCTCCTCCAAGCCGAAGCTCCCTGAATGCGAGGAGAGAGACAATGAAAAGGAAAAGGAAGGGCTGTACACTATTCTGAGCACCGAATTCCTCCGCTCCGATGACGTGCACATTCCGGGCATTCTGAATCCTTCGCAGTTGGCCGATTGGATGGGATTGAGATAACCAAATCTCAGAAAAGAAAAAATTGAAAGAACAGAAAAAGTAAGCCGTCTGAGTTTGCATTTGTCATCGTCTCGGGAGGGGAGGAAAGATAGTTATCTGATGTAGCAGTGACGGTGGGTTCGTCGGTCCGATGTTAAAAAGGCAAGACCCAAGGGAACGGATTCAATGCCTTCAAATCGACAAAGCCTCCTGAAAACCGTGAGGAGAAGCATTATTTTATGCGGGTAAATGTTTTCTTTTGTTTGAAGCTTAAATGTTAGTCACTTCTAATACAGTGGTTTAATTCAATAGAATATATTATAATGGTAGTGGCTTTCATTTCAAAAGTGCGCATCTATGTTTCAATATATATGGGACCCGAGTTAGGTACATGGAACCACCCTTTTACTTGAACGAGAATTATTATTTTCATCGAACAACTATTTTACTTGAATGAGATATGTGTGTGGTGTTTTTTAAATTTGATTATTTTTAAAAAGGTTTTTGAAAAATTAGTGATATTTTAAGTATATGTTGGAGTTTGGAAATTGTGTTTGTTTTTGAAAAATATTGAATTAAACATAATGTTATGGTACATTCAATTTGAAGCTATCTTTCACCACTTAACATAAAATTTATAGAGAAAATAATGTAGTCATTAATCAATGCGGAGATTGTTACTTCTTAATATTTTTTAGATAAATGCATTAAAAATATATATATTAGTCAATAAGATAAATTTATAACTACTACGTATGGTAAGGGTGGAGTGTAATAATATAAGATGCTGATAAAAATGATAGATGTTAAATTCGATGTCGATTTAATTATAATACTCAAAGATACTTAAAATAAAAGAAATATACATAGACCCAATATCATCTATTAGTTTATTTTCCAATAAACAAATAATTTTATTCTTCACATTATTTTGATATTTTCCTTCGCTTTAATTTTACTATTCTTTTGATATTGAAAATGTAAATTAAATGCATACCATATCTAAAATTTAATAAACAAGGGCATGGAATGCCAAGTCCCTACAAAACAAAGGTAACATATATAGGAAAATATGATGGATTTAGTGCCTACAATAAAATATAAATTACGCTTATCCAAATATTCTCCTCCAATACAATTAATAATAATATTTACTAAATGTACTATTAGTGGAGTGTTATTTCCAACTATAATTTTGTGGCCTCCGATTCCTTGCACCCTTACACAAACAAAAGAGACTAGTTTGTTAATATGTTTTCAATTTTGACATTTGTTGATTTAATTAGGTCGAACCATATTTAACATTCATGTCTACTCTTGTAGATCAGTTGGAAAGACATATAACTCTCAAAAGAGAGGTCCCATGTTTAAAATTTTGTAACTGGTTGACCAAATATGAAATATATTAACTATTAAAATGGTTGGTCCTATTTTAAAAATAAAAATTTATATTTGTTCAATGTAATACCAGGTTGACAAAACAAAATTTCAAATATTTCTTGTAGATAATGTTGAACTCTCATGGTAGTATATTATTTGTTCTATTATTACTGTAGAGACTAAAAAATCTATTAAAAAAAAAGGTGCTTGGAACAAGAAAATAAGAATGGATAAGGCTAGAAGTCACACCATGTTTCACAATGAACAAGCCCTTGAACAACATAGTATTCAATTATAGGTATAAAATATTCATGCTATAGATTTTTCTAATAGAGAACTATTTAAATTTTACTAGAGTACTATTTATAATCAATGAAGTATGTCATAGAATTTGGAATGGTGCATGTTTAGAAGAAAATATACATTCAAATGCATAAAATAATGACTAGCATTTGAAGGTGTGTTAATCTACCAAATTGAAGGCGTGTTAAACTTCTATTGAAATAAATGTTCCTACCTACAAAGGCTTATCTACTTTTGGCTTCTATCATTTCTCCTTATTTCTCTTGACTTCCTTTATATTATTTTTAAAAAAAAAAATCAAGTGACCAAAATATTTCTATTTATATCTTGTTCTAGAAAGTTCTTATCTATTTTAATACATAAAATATGATCACATACTTATCTTTTATTTCAAGAATATTATTTTTCATCTATATGATAATTACTTCATTTATTAAAAGACAACATACACTATTGAGACAATGAATTCATTGAGCTTTCACAAAAACTACATAAAAATATAAGATGCATCTAAGTTAATATTATATTTTCAACACTCTCCTTTAGTATTAACTTCCATGTTGATGATGCCTAAAATTTATCTTAGATGTTGAAAAGCCACATTAGTTAATGGATATGTGAAAATTTCTACAACTTCATCTTTAGATCAGCAAAACTCTAATTATATTGCACAATTTTTATGAGTTATCTAATGAAATTATATACTGTATCAATGTGTTTGCTCCTTTTTTGAAACAAATGATTAACTTATAACACTATTGTTGTATTATTACCACAAAATATCTTTACTTCTCCTTCTTAGTCTTGATTCAAGTCATAAAACATTCTCCTCATCCATATTTACATGTTGTTAACTTAGCTGATATATATTGTGTTTATGTTGTTGAAAAAGTTTCAATGGGTTATTTTCTTCAAGCCAATGAAATTACTCTTGAACCTAAATGAAAAGCATATCTTATGTTATTGTTTCTATCATCAATGCTCTAGCATAATAATTGTTTATGTAATCAATTAGATTGAACTCAATTGATTTCTTATATAAAACACATTTTAATCTCTTGATTAACTTATGTATCTCATAATTATTTTGCTAGGTCTTCTTGTTTTGAAATACATAAAACTTCCAACTAGTCTTTCTAAAAGATTGGATAAACATTGTTGCTCTCATCCTCCTCCTTACTCAATTTAAAACACCTTTTAATCTCTTGATTCACCTTTTAATGTATCTCATAATTGCTTTTTAATGTGATTAACCTATAAATTCGACACATTACATACATTTTATTAGGCTGTTTTGCTTTGAAATACATCAAACTTCCAACTAGTTTTTATATAATGTTGGATAAACATTGTTTCTCTTTTCCTCCTCCTTACTTAGTTTAAAGCATGATATAATAGGTGTAGATGTTGGTTTGCATTTCAGCATCCCAAACCTCTTCAAAATATCAATAGCATACTTGGATTAATAAATGTAAATTCCATCATTTGTTCGATTTACTTCAATGCCAAGAAAATATTTTATAAAACATAAATATGTCATCTCAAACTCTTTTTTCATCATTGATTTGGACAACTCAATTGAAAAATTTTCTGTGAATATCAAATCATCAACATACAAATAAAATGTAACCTTGATCATTCTTATTGATATAAAGAGTTTTTTTGGTTTTACTTTTGATTTTGTTGAAACCATCTCTTAACAAGTATGAGCCAATGCGACCATACCAAGATCTTGGTGATTTCTTAATACCATGAAAATTTTTCTTCAATCTATAGCTTTTGTCATCATGATTAGGAATCTCATAACCTAGTGTTTTCTACACATGCTTCTTATTTCAATACTCCATTTAAAAACATTGACTTGACATCCATCTAATAAAATTTTAACTTATTCCAAGTTGAGATTACTAAAATATATCTAACTACATCCAACCTTGGTACAAGTGTAGATGTCTTATTTAAGTCAATTATGGGCTACTATTAATACCCATTTACAACTAGTATATCCCTATGATTCTCAATATTTTGGGCAATATTAAATGTTTTCATCTAGACTAAATTTAATCTAAAACCTTATTTTCTTACTAGAAGATTCAATAGATCCCATGCATGATATCTCTTTATTAAATCATTTTATTCATGTCTATGGATTTATAGCAGTTCTCGTCTCAGTCCATGGTACCTTACTAGATTTGCAATGATGCTTCCCTAACCTTGGCATAGTATTTAGTTGATAATTGAGCCATTAGATAGTTCAGAGACAGATACTTTCTTGCTTCTAATGGCTATTAAAGTAGGAAATTAAGTGTTAGATCAACCCTATAAAACAGTAAAAAAAGACTACATAAAGTTGTCGAGACTCTAGAAGAACTAAAAGATTTGAATGGTATGCCATTAATACTCTCACCATAGACATATTCCTATTTCAATGAATTTTCACCCTTCTCTCCTAGAGAAGAGAAAAACCTATTATCATCATGATTAAGAATTTTAGTATCCATTTTCAAAAAAGTAACAATTACAGCCATGAGATTTCCTTCTATGATTTTTAGGACAAGGAATGACTTAATGTCAAAGAAGAATTCAAATGGGTAATGCATGGAGGGTTTCATATTGGCCATGTAGGCATTGTCTTGTGAACTAGATTAGGTTTGAATGGTGCCAAAAAGTCTCAAAGAGAGGTCTACAGAAGATTTCAAGGAAAGAGCAACTTTTGAATTTTAAATTACATTCTATAAATCAAAATATGAAACCCACAAGTCATAGAAGGAAAATTCAATGTAAGTTTTCAAAAAACATGTGGGGATTCTTAATGAAAGTACAAATTTGCATTAGAAATTTTCACTTTAAAATTTACAAAATTGCAAACCAATTTCCCAAGTTCACAATAGAAATTTTGGTTTGAATTACAATGTGCATTTGAAAGATTTGAAATTATAAATAACAAATGTGCATCATACTTCCATAATCGTGCCAGGCCAAAATGGTGTAAAATTGCAAAAAGGTTCCAAAATCTTGCATAAGGTAATACAAAGCAAAAATGTACATAAGCATTATTAGGTTTGGTAGCAATGGAAACATGGAAAAGGAAGAAGGAATGGGAAAGTTAAACCTAAAAAGGTTAAAACATAAGCTAAGTGCTATTTCCAAATATTTGGCTAATTTCAAAGACCTCCATGAAAGAAAATTATTGCAGGGGTTTTGAGACCAAACTAGGCCATTAAAAGCGTATTTTTCAAATGGCCATGGATTCCATGCTGCCTCCATCATAGCTGGAGCGATCTGATGCAATCATGATAAATCTAGAGGAGTCCTTTAGCTTATATAAGGAGGAGGGAAGTCATCATATATAGACTTCTAGTTGGGAAAATTATTAGTTAGAGAGTAGGGAAAATTAGTTACACATGAAGACAGTTTATTTTGCTCTCAAGAGTGAATATTCTTCCTCAAACCCAACTATATCAATATTTCTAGCCAATTATATCCGAGTTCATTTGAAACATTTATCATGACATGGACAAGTAGTTATCAAAATTATTTCCTTGCAAGAACATGATATTCTAGGCATGACTAAAGACATCTTTTAGCTAGAGCATATTATCAATGTTATGCCCTTAACCATTGGTGTGTCTAGGGATATGTGTGGTTGAATTGTGGCTTACATACCTCTTTTATTTATTTATTACATTTTTCTATGTTCTTAGATAGGTCAGCTTATGGAATAACCTTGTTTAAGTAGACTACATATAAGAGGTAGTGGTTAGTCTTTAATTATCATGTTAAGTATTTTGTTATTAGTGCATTATTATGGAGGTTGCCCCCTCAAAGTGGCTTTGCTATATTCTCTATTCTTTTATTTTGTTGTCACTTATCACTATCTAATCTCTCATATTTTCTTATTTTACATAATATAAAATTATTGTGTGAATATATGAGATTTCATTACAAGTGGTATCAAAGCTTCAATTTGGGCAAGTTTCCTATGGTGTTTTTTAGATCTGGTGAGGCATGGCTTCTGGGAGCAGTGAAAGTGAAAAAAACATAACTTGTGATCCGAGAAGAATTAATTTTTTATATTAGTGTAATATTGCTCTAAACATTTTTTTGAAAAAAAATATTTAAAAAAAAGTCTAGAATTTTTTTTTCCTTTCACATTTGTAGTCATTGGATTCCTCTCGATGAGACAATTACAATGGTATATTCTATTGGTATACTTTTTTGTTACCAAAAATTTTACTCTAGTACACAAAGGTAATCATTGGGTTCATCTTGATAAGGTGATTGCAATGGTACCATTTCTTGGTACACTTTTTTTTAAGCTAAAACCCTCCGAGGATTTCTTTATGGTAGGTCCTTCAACTCAGAGGGGCACTAGAAACTCCTAAGACTCCTTCTGCTAACAACATGGAATCTAGAACTTTAGATTCAATGATTTCTCAACTTCAAGAGGACATAAAAAACTTGGTGAGGCATGATGACTTTGTTGTAGTCGAAGCTAATATTTTAGGGATGTGTGGAGAGATTAATAGAGTTCATAGTGAATTTTAATATATCACTATGTAATTGGCTACCCTCACATCTCAATTTTAGCTTAACAACCCTCTACTTCAGCATTCAAATCCTCCTCTCAATAACTCCCATGCTGATATGAAACTGATGTTGCCAAAAGTGGACTTATATAAGTTTGATGGTAAGGATCCTCTCACTTGGATTAACCAAATTGAGAATTTATTTGATCTGTATCAAACCCCTAGTTCTTAGAGGGTGATGGTGGCATCCCTATATATAGACCCTGAATAATTCATTTGATATCACTGGTTGTGTGCTCAAAGTAAAAAGAATGGTGATCTTATTACATGGACTATTTTAAATGAGGATTTGATAGCCCATTATCAAAATAATGTCTCTAAAAAATATTTCAGCCAATTAGCCAAACTACGTCAAATATGACCTATGATGAATTATATTCATCAATTTCAGAATCTCTCTTTACGGGTGGAAAATATCACTGACAGAAATTTGATGGATCTATTTTTTGGTGGCCTCAAAGATAAAATCCAATATGAGGTTCAAATTTTTAACCCAACATTTGTATCATAAATTATCCCTAAGGCACGTATGATAGAAGAAAAGGAGATGATTAAAAGAAAAACTTTCACTACTGGTCATGATCATAACTTTCCATCACCATCATTTCCATAGCTCACCAGATTAACAAAATGACAAATTGAGGAGAAGTGAGCCAAAGGTTTGTGTTATGGTTGTGACAAAAAATAGAGCAAAGACCATTGTTGTGCTGAAAAAAAGTTATTTTACATTGATGATGTCAATGATGATGAAGATGATGCAGAAGTACATGATGCATATGCAAAAGTTATTAAGGAGGAACCTAAAGACTCTTAGCCTATTGTTTCATGTCATGCCCTATCATGTATTAGTACTCCCCAAACTCTTAAGGTGATGGGTTTCCTTAAGAAACAAAAGGTCACTATCTTGATTGATTGTGGGAGCACACACAACTTCATCCACAATAAGTTGGCTACTCATTTGAACTGTTTCATTTATCTAGCTCTAAAATTTCAAGTTATGATTGCAAATCGCAGTACTTAAGATATTTAGGAAAATATCATAGTATTAAGTTGGCCATGGGAGACTACTTATTAGATTCTCATATGTTTGCTATTCTGATGGATGGAGTTGATATTGTTTTCAGAGTCTTGTGGCTCACCATTTTGGGCACTATTGAGATAAATTTTCAAGAATTATTCATGCATTTTCATTCTAAAGAAAGGACATTTGAGCTAAGAGGATTAAAGGCTAAATCTCCGCAACTTGTTATCTCCCATTAAATGATAAATATTCTTCGTAAGGGTGATAAGTGATTTATAGCTCACTTGTTTCTATATAAGTATAGCCAACTCAACCATCTCCACCTCTTGATTTGCAATGAATAATTGATTCTCATTCCATTATTTTTTGAGACATGCCCAAAGGACTTCTAACTAGCCACACACATGATCATGCTATCACACTTATTATTAGCAATACACCACCCAACATCAGGCCATATAAGTATCCCTATGCCTAGAAAAGTGAAATTGAAAATATGGTACAAGAGATATTGGATGCAAGAATCATTCACCATAGCCAAAATGAATACTCTTCACTAGTTGTCATAGTGAAAAATAAAGATGACACTTAGAGGATGTGCATTGACTATAGAGAACTCAATAAGTACACTATCAAAGATAAGTTTACAATTCCTATCATTGATGATTTATTAGATGAATTGAATGGTGCACTTTATTTTACCAAGTTAGATCTATGTTTAGAGTATCATCAAATTAGGATTCATGATAAAGACATACCCAAAAATACTTTTAGGACTCATGAGGGCCATTATGAGTTTTTGGTTATAATTTTTGGCCTAAAAAATGCAACATTTACTTTTTAGAGTTTGATGAATACTATTTTTAAGCCATTTTCAAAGAAATTTATTCTGATATTCTTTGATGATATCCTCATTTATAGTAAAAATTAGGTAGACCATTTGTAATATGTGAAATAGGTACTTTCCATTTTGAAGTAAAATCAATTGTATTCCAAACATTTCAAATGTACTTTTGGGGATGGTGAGGTTGAATATTTGGGTCATTTGGTGTCTTATTAAGGAGTGAAAGTAGATCCTAAAAAATTCCACGTAATGGTGGACTAGATAATTCTTAAGACACTCAAGCAATTCTAGAGATTTTTGGGGCTTACTGGTTACTATCATAGATTTGTCAAAACTTATGGTAGTATTTTAGCCCCACTTACCTCTTTGTTAAAGAAAGACTCCTTTCAGTGGATTGATGTAGCTACCCAGGTGTTCGAATAACTGAAATTGGCTATGTGCACTACTCTAGTATTGGCCACTCCATATTTTTCTAAGACTTTTGTGGTTGAATGTGATGCATTTGGGTATGGTGTGGGTGCTATACTCATGCAAGAAGGCAGACCATTGGCATTTGAAATTTGTCAACTGAAGGGTAAAAATCAATACAAGCCCATCTATGAGAATAAAATGATGGCTATTTTTCATGTAATAAAATTATGGAGACCTTATTTGATGGGTCATCACTTTCAAATAAAAATGGATCATGATAGTTTTAAATAATTTTTACAACAAAGGTTATCATCTGAAAAATAATAGAAATAGGTAACTAAGATGCTAGTCTATGATTTTGAAATAGTCTAAAAAAAGCAAGGATAATGTGGTGGAAGATGCACTATCTAGAAAAGATGAATTAGTTGAGGCATTGCTATGTGCCATAACCATTTTTCAAGTAGCTTATCTAGAAGAAGCATGATCCAAATGGGAACATGATAGTATTAGTCATGATTTGATTCAAAAAATTTAGAAAATTTTAGGTGGATTTAAAAAATTCACATGAAAATATAATGTATTATGGTATAAAAATATATTGTACCTATGTAAGAATTCTATTCTTAAAAAAAAATCTTCAAAATCTTTATGCAACTCCAATTGGAGGTCATTCAAGATTTTTAAAAACCTATCATAGAATCAAGTAAGATTTTTTTAGGAAGGTCTCAAGGGGATGTCCAAAAATATGTCATTGAATGTATGATATGTTAACAAAATAAAAGAAAAACCATCAAAACTCTAGGTCTTTTACAACCTTTATCTATTCCTAGCCAACATTGGGAAGAGGTATCTATGAGTTTCATTATAGGGTTACCAATATCTTATGGTCAAAATGTTATCATGATTGTTGTAGATCATCTTAGTAAGTATGCTCATTTTTGTGTTATAAATATTGTCATTGATGTCAAAGGTCAAGCATTATTGGTGATAAAGGTCCCATTACATTTAATGGTGTTTTTAATATTCATATCTTGGCTAATGTATGTTAATATTTATTTAATATCAATGAATATATTTTTGATTACATATAAGTTAAAAGAGGGCCCATAGAGAAGTCAAAGAGTCACGTGATAAAGACAAAAGAGGAATGGGATGCATTTTCTCATAAACATTAATCTTGAAGAATTCTAAGAGTCATCATGTGAAGATAAAAGAGGGTATGGTACATTTTTTTTATGAAGAGACACTTTGAAGAACACAAAAAGTCACCAAGATAAAGATAAAAGAGGGAAATAAATATTTTTTTATGAAGGGTCACCATATGACTTTTCAAAATGCAAAGATTAGAAGGGTCATGTGAGTTAATCACCATTTTTCATAAGGATTGAAGGGTCACAAAACGTGAACACTAAAGGTCATTTGGAAAGCTATAAATAAAGGCTTGAGAAGCCATTTGTAAGATACAAGAGTGTGCATGGGTTATGTTTATTTTCAAAGAGAGAAAAATAAAAGATATTGTAGAGTTCTTTAACAATGAGAGATAGTTGTGTTTTATACACAAGAAGGTTTGGTGCTCACAAATTTTTGTAAGGGGTTGGTGCTCCTATTGGTCAGTGCTCATAAATAGTTATTGTGATGGTGCTTAGCAAAGAGGTTGGTGTTCCTGTAAGTTGGTGCTTGTAAAATTTATAATTTGAGTTGGTGCTTATTCATATACTTGAGATATTTATTTGTGGTTTTTCCCACTTTGGGTTTTCACATAAAAATTTAGTGTCTCTCTCTCTTATGTGGTGGAAATTATTGTTCTAGTTTTAGTGCATATTTTGAATATATGATTAAGTGGTTAAGAAAAAAAATAAAATTAAGTAAAATATATTTAATATATTGATTCACCTCCCTCTCAGTATATTTCATGCTGAATAATTGATATCAAAGCATGTTCTTTTTCAAAAAGTTTTACAACTTTAATGTAGATCAAGAAATCATGATGGCTGGATCATATGAAAGATTTTCTACAAATCAGGAACTTTTATTTGATGGGATGAATTATATCTTTGGAGTATAAGAATGAAGACTTATTTGATGGTCCTTAGATTTTATATTTGGCAAGCAGTGGTAGAGGAATATGAAGAGCAACAGATACTTGTAACTACTCTAGTAGAAAAAAAAGCAAATGAAAATAATGCTAAAACTTTAAATGCTATTTTATATGGTTTATGTGAATCAATTTTTTTTTTAAATTATGCAATGTAAATATACTCATAAAACTTGAGTAAAACTTGAGAACATTAACAAAGGTGATGGAAAGGTCTAGCAAGCTAAGCTTCAAACTTTAATAAGATAGTTTAAGAGTTTGAATATGGAAGAGGAAGAAAATATAACAAGTTATCTTTTATGGGTTGATAAAATAGTTAATTAGATTCAAGGTCTTAGAGAAAAATTAGAAGAATCAATTGTAGTTCAAAATGTTTTGAGATCTCTACCATTGAGATATGATGCAAAAGTTTTGGCAATTGACGAGATGAAGAATTGAGCCAATCTAAAGATGGATGATCTACATGATATTCTTATGACATATGAGATTCAGACTGAATAAAAGAAACCCTCAAAGAGAGAAGCTAATTTTAAAACATCAAAAAAGGAGAAGGTTAAGATTCAAAAATTAAGTTACAATTCTAGCGATGATGAAGATGACAATGAATCTCTATTCATTCGCAATCCAAAAAAGAGTATAGGTAAATATCAAAGAAAATTACTTTTTAAATGTTTTAATTATAAAAAAATGGATATTTTGTAGCTAAGTGCCTAGATAAGGGTAATAGTGAAAATAAAGAAGGAAATTCTACATACAAGAAGAATTACAAAGGAAAATTTAAGAAGAGATTCAAGAAGAAGAGTTTGTATTTTAAAAATCTTAGCTCACCCGAAGATAGTGGAGTCAGTGATTCAAAAGAAGAAGAGATTCTATTCATGGCCATATATGAAGATGTCTCCACAAGTAAAAATATAGGTTATCAAGAAGAAAAAAATGATGAAGCTGAAGTGAATTTAATAAGAAAACTTGTTTGTTCCTTAGAAGAGTTAAAATCTCTTGAAAATAAGAATAAAAAATTAAAGCTCCAGATTGAGAAAAATAAAAAGGAGTCAAAAAAAATAATTGAAGATCTACAAGCACACTTTGAAGAAGCCAAGAGGAATTTAAAAGATATAATGGCATAGTTTCAAAAAATAAGTAAAGAATGTGAAATATATGTTATTGATATTGCTTCTTTAAAGGTAGATCCCGAGAAAACAAATAAAGTAGCCAACGATTTAAAATTTGATAATAGAACTCATATGTTGAATAAGATATTAGAAAGTCAAAGTTTAATGTTAGATAAGACATGTATCAAATTTGAAAAAGAGAAAGGAGAGGCCACTACTTTTATAGAAAAAAAAGAGTTATGCTGAAGCTCTTACAAAAGAAAAAGTAAAAAGGGAAGAAGTTAAGAATACATCAGACATCTCAAACAAAGAAGGCTGAAGGGAACATATCTATAAAAGGCCATCAGGTTAGGGTACATAAAAAGGTACTTTTTTTATAATTACTATTTTTATTATAATGGATATGGTCATAAGAAAATAAAATGTCAAAAAGGGCTAACAATTTCAAAAATAAGGAGAAGAAAAGTTATGAAGAGTCAAGCAGAAGCCATAATTCATTTGCTCCTCTAGCAGGCTTTAATAAAGGGGTCATAATATGTTACAAGTGTAACAAATTTAGACACATAGCCTGGTACTCTAGAAGTGTATTTGAGTCAGTCAAGAAGGACCAAAGTTTCAAGGCTCTATTCATCAAGAAGAAAGTTCAGATAGGTTCATGGTAGAAGAAATAACTTAAAAAATCTATGTTGATACAAATAACTTTGCATACAAGAATTAAAGAAAAGCCATAGTTAATTGATAGTGGATGTTTGAGGCACATGATAAAGATAAAATCAAGTTCATAACTTTGAAGAAGATCAATGGTGGCATAGTGAAATTTATAGATAATACTACTACCAGAATTACTAAACAAAGTACACTAAGTTCGGGTAATGGTTGAACTAAAAATGAAAATGTTTTGTAGGTAGAAGGTCTTAAGCATAATATTTTGAGTGTAATTCAAATATGTCATCAGGAGAACACACTAAAGTTCTATGTAAAAGGTTGTAAAATTAGGAAAAAAGATTCAGATATATTGGTTGCAGATGTTTAGAGAATAAGCAATAATTTGTATATATTATCAAACATCAAAGGTCAAAGATGTTATTTTATTAAGATTGAAGAAAGTTAGCTATGACATAGGAGAATGAGACACATAAATTTTAAAATCTTTTCAACATCGGTAAGAAGTAAGCAGTAAAAAATCTTTCAAAAATTACAAAGCCATTTAACATGTTTTGTGAACCTTGTCAGCATGAGAAGCAGTCCAGAAGGTAGTTCAAAACAAAAGAGTACTCGACCACTCAAATGCTAGAGCTTGTTCATATTGATCTATGTGGAGCTATGAGAACTCAAAGTACTCAATGTGAAAAATATTTTATGTTACTTATTGATGATTTTTCACGTATGACTTAGGTAATAATTTTTTTTAAAAAAAATGAGAAGCTTTCAGACATTTTAAAGCATTCAAAGTATTAGTTGAGAATAAAAATATTATGAATATTAAGTGTCTAAGATCAGATCAAGAAAGAGAATTCATGTTAGATCAATTTATTGAGTTTTGTAAAGACCATGAAATAAAGAGACATTATTCAACAACCAAAACACCACAACAAAATGGAGTAGTTGAGTAGAGAAATAGAACAGTTCAAAAGATGGTGAGGATAATGGTAAATAAATTCAAGATACCAGATAAATATTGGAGAGAGGTAGTTACTACAGTAGTGAATATTTAGAATAGAGAATTATTGAGATTCAATAGTAACAAAACTCCTTGTGAGCTATGAAAAAATAAATTAGCAACAATTGATTTTTTCAAAGTTTTTAGCAGTAGATGCTTCATAAAAAGAATCGATAAAAAATTTGGTGAGTTTAAATCCAAAGAAGATGAAGGTATACTTCTTGGTTATTTTTTCAAAAATAAATCTTATGACAAAAGAATTAAGAAAATTGTTTAAAGTGCAAGTGTCAGGATAGAAGAATATGGAACACAAAAAATCAGTGATTCAATAGACATTTATGAAATCATTGAAGAGAAAGATTTTGAAGAATCAGATGAAATTGAGAAGAAAGAGAAAAATAACACCAAAACCCCATCCAAATATGTCTAGATAAATCATAATGAAAGTGACATCATTGGAGACATAAATGAAGGAATTCACACTAGAAGAATGATCATAAGTGAATCTGAGCAAGTTAATTTCTCTTTATTATCTAAAATTTAGCCTAGAGCTTTTTTTAGAAGCTAGACATAATAAGCATTGGATTAAGGCAATGGATAAAAAATTAAATTAGATTGAAAAGAATGATACTTAGGAATTAGTGCCTAGACCAAAAGATCACCATATGATAGGAACAAAATGGGTTTATAAAAATAAGTTTAATGAAAATGAAAAAGTGACCAGAAATAAAGCAAGATTAGTATGTAAAGGATATGCTTAGATTGAGAGAATAGATTTTGAATAAATTTTCACACTAGTGGTAAGGCTAGAGACTATTAGAATGTTTTTTGGATATACAGTGTTTAAAATTTTCAAAGTGTTTTAGATGGATGTCAAATTTGCCTTTCAAAATGGGAATCTAAAAGAAAAGGTATACATTGAGCAGTATAAGAGATTTATTATCTCAAATATTAGTAGCCATGTATGTAGATTGAAGAAATTATTATATGGATTCAAATAAGCTCTCAAAGCTTGGTATGCAAGACTTGATAAGTACCTACAAGATCAAAATTTCAAGAGAAGATTTGCTGATAATAATCTCTACATCAAAATAGGTGAGCATCAATTTATTATTGTGGTATATATTGATGACATCATTTTTAGCGAAAACATTGAAAAGATGACAAAATAATTTTATGATAATATGAAAAAATAATCTGAAATGTCTATGTGTGGGGAATTATCATTTTTCTTTAGGTTACAAATATTTATATCAAATAAATAAATATTTTTTATGAAAGTAAATATGCCAAGGAAATGTTGAAGAAATTTGGTTTTGAGGATGGTGCACAAGTTGGCACACCAATGTGTATAGGAAATAAGGTGAGCAAGGATGAAGATTCACTTGTTGCAGATCAATATTTGTATAGATCTATGATTGGTAGTCTTTTATATTTGATAGCATCGAGGCTAGACATCATGCATGCAATAGGTATGGTGCAAGATATCGGTCATCTCTAAAATATAGTCATATTCAGTTGGTGAAGATAATATTCAGATATATCAAGGGGATATTAGATTATGGATATTGGTATCCCATCTGTAGAGATTTTACTTTAGTTGCTTATACAAATTTAGATTTGGCAAGGTACTTGAATAATAGAAAGAGTACAAGTGGAAGATCTTTCTTCCTTGGTGATAGCTTAGTATCATGGCTAAGAAAGAAGTAAAATTCAATATCATTTTCTATAGCTGAAGTAGAATATATTGCAATGATATTATGTTGTACTCAAATGCTTTAGATGAAACAAACTTTGGAAGATATCAAGGTAAAATATGATGAATATGTTTCTATTTTTTGTGATAACAAAAGTGCTATTAATATTTTGAATAATTTAGTAATGCATTAAAAAAAATATATTCCCATTAGATTTCACTTTTTGAGAGAGTATGTTGTAGATCAACAGATTAAGATAGAATTATTAGTACTATAGAGCAGATTGTAGATATTTTTCTAAACACACTACCAAAAGACACATTTGAATATCTATAGGAGAAGTTGGGAGTAATTTATTTTAATTTTTACCATTGAGGTCCAACATCAGTTGAGGGGGAGCTAAGTGCTAGCTCTAGGTAGGCCCTTTGCCATTAAAATCAAAGGGAGAGAAGAATAGAAATAGGTACAGGTATAAGTATAGATGTAGAAATAGGTACAAAAAATAGGTACATGAAATAGGTATAGATTGCTATAGTAAAGGGGGTTACTGTACATTTTTTAAATGAGAGTATATGTAGGTTTCAGGATGTGGTAGTTTCAGTTTGAGGTTGACATCAATGTCAAAGGGGGAAATTGTTGGAAATATTGTCATTGATGTCAAATGTCTATCATTATTGGTGATAAATACTCCATTGTATTTAATAGTGTTTTTAATATTCATATCCTGACTAATATATGTTAATATTTATTTAATATTAATTAATATACTTTTGGTTGCATATAAGTCAAAAGAGGGCCCATGGAGAAGTCAAAGAGTCACGAGGTTAAGACAAAAGAGAAATGAGGCACATTTTCTCATGAAGAGTCATCTTGAGGAATTATAAGAGTCACCATGTGAAGACAAAATAGAGTATGCCACATTTTTTTATGAAGGGACACTTTGAGGAATACGAAAAATCACCAAGATAAAGACAAAAGAGGAAATGATGTATTTACTTATGAAGGGTCAGCATATGACTTTTCAAATGCAAGGATATGAAGGATCATGCAATTTTGGCACCATTTTCCATGAAGATTGAAGGGTCACAAAAGGTGAATGCCAAAGGTCATCTAGAAACCTATAAATAAAGGCTTAAGAAGCCATTTGTAAGATGCAAGAGTATGCATAGTTTGTATTTGTTTTCAAAGAGATAAAAACATGAGATATTGTAGAGTTTTACCATTTGTTGAGTAAACAACATTGAGAGATAGTTGTGTTTTATACATAAGAGGGATTGGTTCTCTTTTAGGTTGGTGCTGTTGTGGGTTGGTGATCACAAATAGTTTTTGTGTTGGTGCTCGACAAAGGGGTCGGTGTTCTTACAAATTGGTGCTTGAGAACTTTGTAATTTGAGTTGGTTCTCACTCATATACTTGAAATTTTTCTTTGTGGTTTTTCTCACTTTGGGTTTATACATAAAAATTTGGTATCTCTCTCTTGTGTGGTGCATATTATTATTTCAATTTTATTGCATATTTTGAATGTGTGATTAAGTGGTTAAAGAAAAGAAATCAGATTAAGTAAAAGATATATAATATACTGATTCACCCCCCCTCTCAGTGTATTTTGTGCTTAACATTTTGTTCATTATTCCATACATTTGTTGTTAGTACAGTAGCTTATGCTTTTCTCAATACAGTTCAAAAAATGCATGGGTCCCCTAAGATCATTGTCAGTGATAGATATCCCATTTTTACTAATAATTTTTGAACTAAGTTATTTACATTTTTAGGCACCCAATTGGCTCATAGTTCATCCTCAATCTAATGGACAAACTAAGGTAGTCAAAAAATGTCTAGAAGAATATCTTTATTATTTTATTTTTTATAAACATAACAAATGGGTTCATTGGCTACCACTTGTTGAATGGTGGTATACTACTTCTATTCATAGTTCTTATAAAATGTATCTTTTTGTGTCACTATATGGATACCACCCTCCATCCATCACTTCATCCTTGAAGGTCCACCCTAAGGTTCATGTAGTTGAAGAACATATTCACCATTAATAGTGGGTCCTTGCAAGTTTGTGTGAAAATTTAGCTATGGCCCACAATCGCATGAAGCAACAAGAAAATCAACATAGAAGTGAGAGGCATTTTGAAATTGGTGATAGATGTCACTGAAGCAAAAAAAAGGATAATAAGTTGTCCCCTAAGTATTATGGGCCTTATCAAATCTTGCAAAAAATTGGCAGTGTGGCCTACAAGTTATATTTTCCTTTATCCACTCGCATACATCTAGTATTTCATGTATCGTGCCTGAATAAAGTCATTGGACATAGAGTTACCATTCAAATAGAATTACTAGAAATGGATGAGTAAGGTAGAGTTGTTCTTGATCTTGAGGTGATCCTTCATTAATGCACCAAACAACTACATTCTACAACAATTATAGAATACCTGATCAAATGGAAGAATCTACCATGTGAAGATGCTTCTTGGTAGGATAAAACATTTGTGCAGTGGCATCCATAATTACCACAACATTGAGGACAACATTGTTTTGTAGGGGAAGTTTTTGTTATGACCTTAACCATTGATGTGTCTAAGGATATTTGTGGTCGACTTGTGGCTTATGTACCTCTTTTATTTATTTATTTATTTATTTATTTATTTATTACATTTCTCTATGTTATTAGATAGGTCAGCCTATGGAATAACCTTGGTTAAGTAGAATATATATAGGAGGTAGTGGTTAGCCTTTAATCATCATGTTAAGTATTATGCTATTAGTGTATTGTTGTGGAGGTTACCCCCTTGAAGTGGCTTTGCTATATTATCCAGTATTTTGTTTTGTTCTCAATTATCATTGTGTAATCTCTCATATTTTCTTATTTTGCACAATATAAAATCATTATGTGTGAATATCTAATTAATTTTATTACAATAAAAATATTTTGGGTGAGAGATTTATATAAAAAGAAGGCTTATCCTCTTTTTAATGTTATCTTTAGGCTATTCATTTTTTAGGATTTATGTTATCCAACTTTAATAAAGATATTGTGTGTGTTTTGTCTTTCTTTTTAAGGTGGTTAAACCTATACAACCATTATCAAACTCTGATAGCTTAATGTATATGTCTCCCCTATTTCAAAGCAAATCCACTAGCGTTTTCATCAATTATGCATTCTAAAAATTATGTATATTCATTTAATTTCAAGTTAATGAAAACATTTGTGATTTCAATTATATTTTGTCAATGAAATGGAATGGAATATTATTCATACATTTTTTATTAGGTATTTAGTTTTACGTCTATTAATGGTAGTCATTTTGGGCATAAATCTAGGTTATAAATTCTTGTATGCATTATGATTTAGGAGTGTGTTATTGATAGTGTTTTAAGGACATACAAGATTATGGAATTGACAAGAGAAGGTGCCTAAATTTTCACCTACAATGTATGCTTTGGAGATTTAGGGGTCATTTGAATTTTTGCATTGGATTGGCATCAATGAATGAAAACTATTCTTGATGGTTATCTTTAACTTATTTAAATAATCTTCTATATATTGTAATGAATAGTACTATGGATGTTAGAAGGATTTACATGTGTTGAAAGTAACTAAAACAACCCAATTTTATATCTACCTAGCTCATCCTACCCATCCTACCCCATAAATAATATACCTTGTTGACTATTCTGAGTGTTATTTGCTTAAAAATGAATGAATCTTGCATATTTGAAATTTATCTATAATTGATCCTTAAATCCCAAAATTGTAATCTTCCATTTTGATCCTAGTTATTAAGAGTTTATTTAGAAATTAAGGTTGAAATCATAATTACATCTATCTTTAGTAGCTTATGTCTAACATAGAGCATTTGCCTAGTTCATGTGATAACTCTTCTTGAGTGTATTGTGAAAGGTTAGTTATGATATGGTTATATTTATCTGTGCACCAATAAACCCCTTAGAGATTGAAATGTAGTAATCCTCCATGTGAGTAAACTACTCCATAGGTCCTCTCACCTTGGTTTAGGAAATTCCAAAAGTATAAGGGAACTAACCATACCCTCTATGGGTGTCTTCAAGTTATTTTTTGCATTCAGTCCATCCAGATGTTAAACCCTTCCTTGACTATAATGACCTAATTTGAGTTTATCCTATACATTTTCCATATTCTCAAGTGTGTAAGGCTAAATCGTAGAGGTATACAATTAAGAACCACCACTATATTTACACCATTGATAGGGATACAATCCTTAGCACCTATGTTGCTGAGGACTCTTGTAGAGAACTGTTATTAGTTCAGGTTTTAAAATTCTTTTTATATTATTTTCTTATTTTATACTTTGAGCCATCAACTACACAATACTATATTATCACCACTACCAGGGATATAATCTTTGGCACTTGTGTTGCTAGGGAGTCTTGTAAAGAGATATTATTAGTATAGGTTATAAAGTTATCTATCTATTATTTACTGATTTGCTACTTTGAGTCATTAATTACGCAATGCTACATTGGTGCCACTACCAAGGATACAATCCTTGGCACCTGTGTTATTAGGGACTCTTCCATAGACTTGTTATAAGTTTAGGTTCTAGATTTCTCTGTCTATTATTTGTTGATTTGTTTCTTTGAGTTGTCAATTATGAAGCACTACATTGGCACGGTTGTCAGGGAATGAAATAGCCTTGGTACTTGTGTTTCCATAATTTATTACAAAGAACTCATTATTTGTTCATGTTTTAAATTTATTTTCCCTTTTGAACATGAATCTAAAATTTTTAGTGTATTTGTTATTATATCTCATCATTGAGTTCAACAAAGTATGATTTTAGATTGTATCACTATAATTTTATAAACCACTATATTATAAAAGTTTTCTTTTAGTGGTGACTCTAATAATTTTTGTATTTTAAGCAAGATCATTTCCCATTTTAATTATTTTAGGATTGAATTTTCTCTTGTTTACAATATTGGAAGGACTGAGATCATCATTCGAAGGTGATTCCATCAAAGCAACTTGTCTATGAGTAAAGTGTTCATCATAGAAGAAGGAGACAAGTTTGGAGGCCAATTGAAGGACAAAGCTCGACAGTAAAGGAGTGTCTAGATTATCAAAATTATAGTACACCTAAACTTTTATTTGTTTGACTTCTTTATATGAATATTATCATAGATATCATAATAACTCAAAGCCTTAGAGTCCTATTTACTACCTAGTACCTTCTCAACCAAATGAATCTCATCCTAGGTTTGATCCCCCATGTCCACCTCACTCTCCTCCTCTTATCCCTTTACCATCTAATATTGAGCTTACCATTGAATCAATCATGAGGCATAGAGATTAGGATGTGAATGATTGTCTTGAATTAAAAATTATAATATTCAAACCTATTAACTTTGGTTAAATGGAGGATTATCCCAATTAAGTTCAAAATAAAGTAAGGAACCAACTCCCTAAGTTTTAAGGTAATAATGTAGTGATTGATGAGAAGTATTTAAAGGCTTTCACATTATCATTGAATATTATAAGGTTGAGCATGAGGATATTTGAATCACATTGTTTATGGACATGCTATAGTAAGATAATCATGAGTGGTTCAATTCCCCTCCCTATGGATGCGTAGATTCATGGGAAGAAATGAAAAATGTTTTCAAAGTTTAGTATGTTGATGGATTTGATCATAGGTTACTCTTAGCAAAATTTGATAACATAAAGAAGAACCCTAATGAGTATGTGCAGGAATTTAATAAAAGGTTTAATAAGACTATGATGAGGTTATATGAGAATATCAGACCTAGTGATACAACATGCTTGATTAAATACTATGATGTATTTGATAATAAGGAAACCTACTACTTGAGGGACAAGGCTCCTACGAACTTGAGGTTGGAATTTAACATAGCCATCCAAATTGAAAATAACATAAAAGCTATGGGGAAGCTTCTGTATAAATGTGTTGATGTAAAGTTAGTCAATCTTAAGAAACTCAGTCCAATAAGAATACCAACCTTGAGGAGACCATAAAAGCTTTGGCAACTACTATCAAGGAGATGTCATACAAGATAGCTAGAGCTAGGAAGAGGATCCCTCATGGATATTCTAGTCACGAGAGAGATCAAAACTAGAATCAATCACAAGGGAGACCCTCTTTTCACAATAGAGATAATGATAGAGGGAAGAGACCTACCCAAAATGACATAAACCAGAATAGAGGAGTTTGGAGGGAGGTTCATGATCTTTTTAATTCCAAATTTAATGCTATAAATTGTGATCTTGACATTGATTAGTGTGATACGTGCTTCCTCACCCATCTTCTTTGTGATACTGCTAAAAGAATTGATCAAGATGCATAATAACTTGAGTCTACATCTGATGATGATGAGATTTTTATGTTTGATTGTCAAATATCCTGAATTAAATGTCTACCTCCATGAAATTGTTGAGTACTACCATTGTTGATCAATTTTAGATTATAGTACAAAAGGTATGTGTCCCAACTTCTAAGTTTATTTGTGATGTAAACATGACAAAACCATATGAATTACCCAATCATCACATTGAATTTTTATGATCCATGATGTTTAAAAATTATGATGGGGGAAATCCTTCAGTTGAGGATATGTATCTACTAATTAATGCATCATTTGTTGAAGAGAAAGAATATAGTCTGATAAGTAGGCAACAAGGTGATGCTCTTCAATAGAATTACCCTACAAATCTAAGGGTAGGTGATGCAAGTAAGGAATTTAATAAAAATAAAGAGGTCCCTAATTATTCTAAAATAACACCCGCTTCCAAAATTTCCAAACAAAGAGGTGCCCTAGTAAACAATAGACAACCTCAATTATCCAATATCCTTAAGGGTTCAAATGATATTAGAATAAAAACACCCTTGAAAATTGATATTAGGAATGCAAATTCATCCCATCTTGTTCCACCTATGTCTTTTTTTGACTGTATTCTAGTAGAAGGTGTTGTCACCCTTCTTCCAAATACTCCACTTCCTTAGTATAGCATGTGTGATATGGAATAGGTATTGAGTCAATTAAAAATCACTATATCACTTGTTGAATCTATATGAATACCTACACATAAGAAGAGGGTATTTGTGTATTTGGAATTTAGTGAGGATACAACTACCAATGAGATGACTTCACCCCTAACACTCTCAAATGATAGTGAAGAATCATATGAGGTTTTTGAACTAGCCTCAATGGTTTATTTGGGTACTACATTGATAGAGAGTCAGTTGGATGTTGACACTTTCTATATCACCCTACCGATTAATGGTTTGATTGTCCATAACTACATGTTTTATTATATAGCCTCTTACAATACTATCCCCTTGGGTGTCCTTAATAGTATTGGAGAAAAAATAACATCAACCTTTATAAAATGTTATGTTATGGTTTAAAGAGATGTATTAGTGGTTGGAGAAGTTAAAGGATTGGTAGTGTAGTTGGTGGTTCATATAGGCAAGTTATTGAACATGGATGTGGTGGTTGTGGATTATCCTCCTAAGTGGGGGGATGATGTTATCATGAAAATGGGTTACCATCATGGGTGGTAGTGTGTAGATGGACCTGTCTTATGAAATCATTTCTTTGGAGGGTAAGATGGTGAAAATTTATAGAGAGCCTAATATGCTACATGCATTTCAAGATCCAAAATGAGGTTTTGTACACTGACATAGATTTGGGTAACTTCATTAGGAACATAGAGTGTGTTTAACAACCAATTATTCTTGGTGCTAGGTTTGACAAGCTAAGTGATGTTATTTATACCACCAAAATAAAAGGTTAAAATAATATAGGAATGATGTATGGGATTTGTTGGAATTTTTTGATGCTTTAAATATTTAGTATCATTATAGATGTTTCAATGAAGAAGCTTATAGACTTGAAGGGTTGGGTGCTTAATTTAAACATGAAAATATGAACCCTCACTGTTATTATCAAGTTGAGGTACTTGTTATATCTTTAGTCCCAAAAAACATTCACCATTAGCATGTTTTTTGATGATGATGATGATAAGATTAAGAGGTTTCTAAATTGTGAAGAAAAATTTTAGGATCAAATTATAGATTTGGACTCCATTATCTAAATCTATGATGGGAGAGAAACCTCATTTGGAAAATATGTTATTCCGCTAAAGAAGAACACTATCCCAAGGGGATTGGTGAGTTTAGAGGTATCTTTTGATGGATCTAATAGAATCCAAACTTGAGACTTATTTATCTCAAAATATGTGATTGAATGTAACTTAGGCTCTAATGAGAATCCTAGAAAGGTCTGGCTAGGTACTCAATTGAGTTCAATATAAAATCAAACCTAAATGAAGCTTCTAAATAAGTACCAAGATTTCTTGGCTTTATCTAATTTTGAATTGAAAGCATATATAAAGTATTTATTTTAGAATGTCATCCCATTGCATCCTAATAGGGAACATTTCAGGAAAAAGTAGAGATATATTAAACCCATCTTGGCCACCAAGATGTAGGATGATTTAAATAAGCTAAGGGATAGTGGGATTATTCATCCCATTAGGTATTCATTTTGGGTCCATGTATGAAAGAAGAATGGTGACATCCACTTGTGCATGGATTTTATAAATTTGAGTAATGCTTCTCTGAAGGATAATTAACTAATGCCTAATTTGGATAACCCATTTCAAAGTGCTATAGGATAAAATTTGTTGTCCACATTATATGTTTTGTCAGGATATAACTAGGTTATGTTGAAAGAATTTGGGAGACCCAAGACTACATTTACAATGTCTAGGGGAACTTATTTATACATAAAGATTCCTTTTAGGTTATTGACTGCTAATATAATGTTTAAAATGGATATGGATGTTTCTTTTACAAGGGTAATTAAAAAATGTATTGTTGTATGTTAGGATGACACTATAGTATACTTTAAGAATAGACAAGTACATTTAAAGCATTTAGAGAAAGTGTTTCTTAGATGAAGGGTATTTGGTATTTCCCTTAATCCTAAGAAGTGTCACTTCAAAGTAAAAAAAGGCTAATTTTCTTAGAAATATAGTGTCTAAGGATGGTGTCATGATAGATCCATAGAGAGTTGAAGCCATTGACAAAGTGCCTATCCCACAGTCCAAGAATGGAATTTGGTCCTTCGAATAAATCAACTTTGTCATAAGGTTTGTGTCTAAATTCATGTAAATCACTCTACCTATTACCCATATGTTGAATAGATACCAATCCATTATGTGGGAGGAGAAGTCCATATAATCTTTCAATGACATCAAATAAGCATTAAAAAATGCCCCTATCTTGGTCAGTCCTGACTACATTAGGGAGTTTTAAATATTCTCTTTTGCATCACAAAACACTGTAGTTGTTATTATACAACAAAATAATGATGATGGTCATGAGAATCCCATAAATTTATTCAATAAATTTATGTAGGGGTCTGAACTCAACTATACCATTATGGAAAACTAGGCCTTCACCCACTTAAAGGTTGTTAAAATGTTCATACCTTACATTCTAATTTCAAAGATTATTTCTTATGTCCTACATACAATGGTGAATGACATCTTAACTCATATTGAAGTATCCAATAAGAGGTATAGGTGGGTCAACAAGTTTCAAGAGTATGACATGGAGATGTAGACCACTAAGTTAGTGAGAGGGATGGGTCTAGCCAAAATGATAGTTGAGACCAATTTGTAAGTTGTGGAGGTAAACTCTTCTATTTTTAATGTTGATGATTATTTTAGTAGAATTGACATGTATTTGTGGTATAAATACATTGCATACTACTTGAAAAGTTTGAATTATCCCCTAGCCTAGATAAGAATCAAAGAACAACTCTTAAAATCATATCCCAAAAGTATCTCTTTACTAAAAATGAACGGGCATGGAAGAATCTAGATGGTGTTCTCCTAAGATGCCCAGTAAATGAAAAAATTTATGATTTAATCGAGAACTATCATAGTGGAGTATGTGGTGGTCACTTTGCACCTAAAGTCACAACTCATAAGATTCTGAGAGCTAGTTATTAGTGGCCATCACTATTCAAGGATGTTGTATAGAAACTTAGAAAGTGTGATAAATGACATCGCTTTGATGTAAGGTTGAAATCTTTTGGTTCTCTTCCCTTGCAACATGTAATGATTGAAGGCCTATTTAGATAATGTGTAATGGATTTCACTAGGGAGATCATTAATTCATCAAGTGTTGGATATAGGTTGATAATTGTTTAAGCTTACCAATTCAAAAAATGGGTTGAGATGGTCCCTATAAAGAAGGCTACACATCAGGTGATGTTGGATTTTCTATTAAATCATACTATTTGTAGATTTTTTGTGTCTGTCAAGGTAATTGCTATAATTCCATGAGTTTAAGAGCTAAACTTTTGGTGGCATGATGCATAGAGTACGGGAACACCTTAAGTTTTGCTTACATTTACAACCCTTAAGGGAATGGGAAAGCATAATCCAATAATAAGAACTTGCTTGAAATAATTAAAAGAACTTTGAAGGCTAACAAGAAGAACTGGGGCGAATGGCTAAAATTTGCCTTATGGGCTTATAGGATTATGCCTAAGAGAGCTATAGGCAAAATTAATTTTGATCTTATTTATGGAGCTCACGCTATTTTGCCTATGAATTTGTAGTTTCTAACCTGTCATTTCATGCAATAGCTATAACAAGATGGTAAAATTAACCACTATGAAATTAGAACGAACCATATTCTTGAGCTTGATGAAACTAGAAGACACACTCATGAGAGACACATGAAGTTAAAATAAAGACTCAAAAGGATATTTGACAGAAAGGTCACCTCAAAAAAAATTCAAGTAGGAGATCTAGTTTTACCATGGGATAAAAAACATGAAGAGAAAGGTAAAGTCAAAAAAAATTATGCTTTATGGATGGGACCTTATTATATTGACTACAGAATTGGATAACATAATTTATTCTTAATATACTTGGATGGTGAGATACTAGAGCTGCTAGTTAATGTCAGACATCTAAAACACTTCCTTGACTAAGTCCATGTTTGTGTAGTATATAGTTTTGTTGTTTTGTTACCCCTATATGTTGGGACTTGTTTCTATAGTTCCTTTTGTTAATTTTCATTGTGTGTTCATTCTCAAATCCTCCTAATCTATTTTTTTGGTCTGCCCTTGTCTAGTTGAGTTTCCATGGATGTTTGTTATGAAATTATCAAAATTTTGACAATGTGTCCCAAGGAATTGGCACCTGGTCTTATTTTTTGGGGTTATTTTCACACTTGTAGGTGGTGGACATCCCTGAGCAAGAGCTAGCATTGGTGCCTAAATTTTATTAAATAATTTGTGCCTAGTTTCTTCAAAAACTAAGTGCTTTAAGGTTAAAAAAGTTACCCCCTTGAAGGAAATACCCATAAGTGTTCACCTGGGTTATGAAAATCCCACTCTCACATTTGTGTTATGAAGACCCCATAATCCTAGTTTCAACTAATGCTTCACCATTTTCATGTCTTTTGACAAATTTTGATTTGCAAGGTGTATGGCATAATTAAGCTAAGAAGATTAAAAATGAATAAATGTTAGAAAAGGGCTAAGTTTAACATTTATATTGCAAAGAATATGTAGAGAAAAGAATCTAAAGGGTATTATAATAACCATTTTTAAATTCAAATTACATTATATTTTCAAAATCATGCACTAGTGATGTTCCTTGGATTAAATTCCCACATGGCCCCAAAAGGAAAAGGGGCCATGTAAATAAAATCAATACAAATGCTCTAAAGTCCCACACTCAAAATCATAATCTAAAGTCTACATGGATTCAAAGGGTAAACATAGGTTTTTAAAATGTGTGGGGGTCAGTAGAACTTTTAAGGCCAAAAAATAGCTTTTAATATTTGTGAACATGCAAATTTCAAGCCAATCTCGCAATCCAGATGGTGGAAGATTTCATGGAGAAGATAAATTGTAATTTACAATGTGTAGTTTAAGCTCTAAAGCTCATGAAATAAATATTAGAGGGGAAAAAAACAAAGAAAAGGTAATTTTTCAAACTTGTAAATATTGGTATACATGTCAAGCTCCCATGTCCACTATGGAGTTTTCAAATGGAAGTAACAATGCCAAATTAATTTTTTTAAATTATAAATTATATAGTGAAATGAAACACTCACTACCCATGATAAAGTTTTTAAATCCATCCTTTGTCCATTTTCCACATGAATAAAAACTAATACCCATTTAAATGTTCCAAGGGGCTCATAATGAAAGACAATTTCTACCCACATAGAGTTCCATGTAAGAGTAAGTGTAAATTTAAAGAAGGCCATGTAGAAGATCTAAATTCCATTTGGAAAAGTCAATGGGTAAGAAAAAAATTTAAATATAAAGGAAGAGTGGTAGAGTTTTAAATTCAAATGCAAATTTACAATTTACAAATTGAAAGTGAAGTGCAAAAGTGCACAGAAATATGAGTGGGGATAGCAATATTGAAATACAAGTTCCCAACTTACAAATTGCACTTTTTGGCTGAATCTCCCAAACTTGATGGCAAAAATATTTGGTAGGAAAATAATAATTACATGCAAGTTTTGAAACATGTAAATTTTAATCTACCATTGAATCTCTGAAAATTTCCAATGAAAATATATGCATGAAAGTTCAAAATTATTAATGGAGGCAAAATTAATGAACAAGCATGTGTCTTAAAAAGGTGCAATGGTGACTTGAAAGAAATAGTTAGGTGTAGTTTTTTTTCCCATTTCCACATTGCTAAATATTTTCATATTACCTTTATGGTATAATAAGTTGCATGGAAGAGTCAAAGAGAAAGGAATAAATATGAAGAAACCCTGAAAGATCCGAAGAACATGATAGAAGTAATGATTGTTGAGAGAAAGCACACCAAAATTGAAATGCATCATCAAGTATGAGATAATGTAAATGGTGGAAAATGTATACTATAATTTGAACTTGAAGTAAATAAAGGTAATGTTGGAAAAGGAAGCTATCCTTATTTTTTATCCATCATCAGATACATGTACTTCTTTCTTTTGGATGCTTCACCCAGAAGGTAAGAGGAAATTATGAGTTAGCTTGGAGAGTGACTTTGGATTAAAAAATTCTATAGCCAAGTCTATCCATTTGATGGTACCTTAATAGATTTGAAATGATGCTTCCATGACCTTGGAATATTTTTTAGTTGAGAATTAAGCTATCAGATAGTTCAAAGGTAGATACTTTTTTTCTTCTAAGGGTTATTAAAGTAGGAAATCAAGTGTCAAATCATCCTTATAAAATAATAAAAAGAGGAAAAAAATCCTACATAAAGTTGTCAAGACTTTATAAGAACTAGAAGATTTGAATGATATTCCATTAATAATCTCACCATCTACATATTCCTATCATACTAGATTTTCACCCTTCTCTCCTTGAGAAGAGAAAAACCTACTATCAACATGATTAGGAATTTCAGTATCTATTTTTTAAATTATAATAATAATAACCATGATATTTCCTATTATGATTTTTAGGACAAGGAAAAAATTGATTTAAAGGTAAATAATTCAAAGGGGGAATGCATGGATGGTTTAATATTTGCCATATAGGCATTGCCATGTGAGCTAGACTAGGTTAGAATAACACCAAAAAGTCTAAAAGGGGACCGTCTACAAAAAATTTCAAGGAATGAACAAATTTTGAATTAAAAATTGCATTCTTCAAATCAATCTCTAAAATCCAAAAGTTAGAGAAGGAAAAGTCAATGTAATTTTTCAAAAAACATGTGGAGATTTCCAACAGAAATAAAAAATTACATTTCAACTTTTCATATTGCAAATTGCAAATCAAGTTCCTAAATATGAAATGAATATTTTTGGTGGAATTACAATGTGAATTTACAAATTGTAAATGTGTAGAATACTTCCATAATCCCTTCAACTTGTAAATTTTCACTTGGAGCTCCAAATCTCACCAGGATAAAAAGGTGAAAAATTAAAAAAATGTTCGAAAATCCTACATAAGGAAAGATAAAGCAAAAATGGACATAAGCATTATTAGGTTTGGAGGAAAAGGAAAAACTAAAAAAGAATAAGTCACGGTCAAGTAAAAGGTAAAAAACATAAGCTAAGTGCCATTTACAAATATTTGGCTAATGTCAAAGACCTCCATAGAAGAAAATTGTTGTAGCAGTTTTGAGATGAAAGTGGGCCATTACTAGCATATTTTTAAAATGGATATGGATTCCACATTGCCTCCATCACAACTAGAGTAATATGAAGCAATCATGGAAAATCTAGGGGCATCCTTTGGCTTGCACGAGGAGGGTATCCATCATATACAGACACATAGTTGGGTAAATGATTAGTTGGAAAGCAAGGCAAATCATTTACACATGAAGACAAATTTTGATTTGCTCTCAAGAATGAATATTCTCCCTCAATCCCAACTTCACCAAGATTTATATCAAAACATATAAAAGTTCATTTGAAATCCTCATCATGAAATTAATTTAAGAAGTTACCAAAATGATTTCCTTGTAAGAGCATGAGCATCCAGGCATGACCAAAGGCATCTTCTAGATAGAGCATATTCTTGGAATATTTTGGGTGAGAGATTTGTATAAAAAGAGGGTTTGTCCTCTTTTCAAAGTTATTATTAGGCTAATTATTTTGTAAGGTTCATGCTATCCAACTTTGATAAAGCTAATGTGTGTGTTTTGTCTATCTTGCTAAGGCAGTTGTAATTTCACATTCATTAGAAAACTCTAAGATAATAATGTATATGTCTCCCCTATTTTAGAGTAAATCCACTATTTTTTTCACCATTATTATGCATTTTGAACATTATGTACATCGATTTAATTTCAAGTTAATGAAAACATCTATGATTTCTTCTATATCTTATCAATGAAATGCAATGGGATATTCTTCATACATTGTTGATTATGTATTTAATTTTTTGTCTATTAATGGTAGTCATTATAGGTATAGATCTAGTTTGTAAATTATTTTATGCATTGTGTTTTAGGAGTATGTTGTTGATATTATTTAAAGAACATCCTGAACTTATGGATTTAATAGGAGAAGGTGTCTGAATTTTCAATTTTATTTTATGCTTTGAAGATTTAGGGGTCATTTAAATGTTTGGATTGGATTGATATCAATGAATGCAAATTGTTCCTAATGGTTTTTTTAATCTTGTTTACTTAATCTTCTACATATTGTAATGAATAGTAGAATCATCATTAGAAAGAGTTCCCTATGTTTAAAGCAACCACCATAGCCCACTTTTATATCTACCTAACTCATCCTACCCATCCTACCCCACTACCCCACAAATAATACACCATGTTGACTATTCTGAGTGTTATTTGATTACATATACATGAACCTTGCATAATTAGAATGTATTTGTAATTGATCTTTAAAAAAAACATTGTAATATTCCATTTGGCTCCTTGTTGTCAAGAGTTTATTTAAAAATAAAGGTTGAAATCACATTTCCATTAGTGTTCAATATATTTTGTCAAACATATAAAATTTACCCAGTCTGTGTGACAACTCTTCTGGAGTGGACTATGCAAGTTTCATTATGTTGTGGTAAGATTTGTTTTTTTGCCAATAATACCCTTGGAGATTGAACTGTAGTATCCCTCCATGTGAGCAATTACCATGTATGTCCTCTCACCTTGGTTTTAGTAGAGCCAAAAGTAGCAAAGAACTAACCATACCCTCTATCTATGTCTTTTAGTCATTATTTGCATTCAGTCCATTTGGATGCTAAAGACTTCAATGGCTATAATGACATAATTTGGGTTTATCATCTATGTTTTCCATATTCTAAAGTATGCAAGGCTGAATCTTAGAGGTTTACAATTGGTAACCAGCACATTCATTACTTCAACTTTTTTATAAAATGAACAAATCGTATGTTAATATGTAAGCACCATTAGTGCAATGTTTTGTCAAGTCAAGCATAACATGGGAACAAGAGAGATCATATATCTCAGATGTTATAATACTTAATCTACACCCACTTGTTGAACTTATAATGACCATATAAAGTCTACAAACACATAAATTTAATTTTGACAAGAACATTATATTGGATCATTTTGTTGTGAATGAATGCAATGAATTTCTTGCTAACCACCTCAAGGAAATTGAATCTTTATTATTTATAACTATTAAAGAACAAATAAAGCATAATGGTGTTAGTAAATCTAATGAACCTGATTATTCTAATGAAAACCCCATTATGAACCCTACCATATGTGTTTATATACCTATTTTTGATATTGTTATTAGATGTACACCTTTAGGATTGGGGGAAACATAAGGTTTACAACATATATCTATCCATGTACCTAACCAAGTGACTCATCCATAATATTTGATAGATATTCATAGTACAACACATACCTTTCCTATTACACAATCCCTTAATAAAACTTTTACATTTTTTCATGCCAAGGTGATGCACTTAGAGAAAGGTATTCTAAAAGCTATACAATCATTAGATTAGCAAGATTTACTTAATAATCCATTAGCTCCTCATCATATTAAATCATACCCTTTGAATACATGATTTTTCACTCCTAAACTTCCACTATATGAGGGCAAAGTAGATCTAAAACAACACTTAAGATGTTTTTATGTGGAATGTTTGGATTATGATTTTAATGAAAATTTTCAAACCATGTTATTTCCAAGAAGATTAATATATTATGCCTTATGTTAATTTTACAATTTACTTATTTAGTTAATCAAATAATTCAATCCATTAAAACAATGATTATTAAGCTTTTTTCTATCAACATTGATGAAAAGATGTTGAAATTTTCCCAAGATGTACTTTTTGACACAAATGTATAGCTAGAAAGGAAACATAATAGTAAGAGTTCATGATTATGGTATTGGAGGACCTTGGCATCAATCTATAGACCATTATTTTAGACAACATGATGGAAAAGAACCAAATTAAGAATTTATTATGATAGAGGACCCTTGTCCTATAGATACCTTGGGAGGAAAGGAAAAAGTTTGTATAAAGGTTAAGTTGGATGGTAATGGACCATTCAAATCCATACGAGATTTCAAGGTAGAGAGTGCCATGGCAGAAGTCTTTGTGGGGAAATGATAAGAATTTTTTGATTGTTGAAAGTCCTTATCCCCATTAGCTCTGAGGATAAAGCCCCTAGGGTTATTTCTCTACAAGAATTAGGCTCTATCTCATCCCAAACTACCATGAGGTGAAGTGGTGATTAGGTTGGTTTTATTTAGAAAGACACAAGTTTTGATGAGCTTAAAACTTTTTTGGAAATTAAAATATCCCACTAATTAAATCTTGGGATCGCTATGTTGGAATGATCCCTATTCATAGTATATTTTGATTTTGAGATCATCTTTATTACAAAATAATTCAACCTTCAATCTCACAAGAAGAAAGGAAGATTAATATAGCTAGATCATGGAGGAATGAGGAATAAAAAATGTATTTATCTCATTAGAAATTAATTTAAATTGTTGAATCTAGATTTAATTATTTCATCATGAAATAAGGATTTGTTGTTGGTTTGATTTAAGCTCTCTCCCTATTAGTGTATCTTTGTTAGATAGTTTTTATGCTCTATTCTACCTTTCTTGGAGTTTTAAACTTAGCTTCCTCTAGTTGGGACCAATATGACATCACTTATTTGCTATCTAGGTTATGATTTTATGAAACCATTAGGTTATGGTGTCTTATCTTTTCATAGTTATTGTTTATTTCTAAAAATTAGAATCTTGACCTTTGATGGTTGGGGTTTTTATAGCTCCTAATAGTAATGGGTTTGATGTAAATGGTTTCCTTGACAGTTTTTGGTTCCTTGCTTGGGTTGGGTCTTGAAGGGACCCCTACTGTTTCCTCTTTACTTTCATTAACTTGGTCTTTAACATGTGTAAGTTGTTTCTCCAACTTCACTTATTTTCTTCTTTTGATTTGTGGGGGGAGACTTAGACCCCATTTTTTGTCTAGGAATGATTTCCATGCTAATTCCACCTAGAATCCTTCTCCTAATTGTATCATGGATCCCTGAGGGGATCCTTCTTCTTTTGGTAAATTATTTTTTAGACCTAGGCCCTTTTGTGCCTGAGGATGGCTTATGGTGTTGACCTTTTCTATGTAATCCCTTTTTTTAGATTTTTTTATGATATGTATTGTAGGCTCAAACCTCCTACCATGTTTGGGGATGGATTCCATACTATAATCTAAAGGTGAGTTTATATTAATAGAAACATTGATGAAAAGATTTCTTAGGCATAAATTTTTTAGCTTAAGTAAGGAACTAATGATCATATCAGTTATTAATTAATTATCTATATGATCATGCTTATTGTATATTTAATTTAATAATTATATGGCACCTCAATCTTTAGTACACTTGGAAAACTTAGACCTTGGTTGTTCTTCTTAGTTATAGACCTTTATCACTTTTGAAAGTCTCACGTCTACTTTATCTTTTGCCCCTTATCCTAATTCTTAGTCTAACCAATATTATATTGATGACCTGGACCTTTTATCTTGTCCAAACTTCTTAAAATATACTTAACTTATAACCTTTCATGTTCTGAGCTTGTATATATTTTCTAACTACCATGATACAAGTGTTAGTCCCAAAAACTTGCATTTACACTAGTGTCATACCCTGACGCATGTTTAGTACCCTAAATTCATCTAATTTTTAAATGAAACATATACTAATGGTAAACCTATGTGATTTAATGAGATATATTTCCTGATAGGAGTGGTATATATTTATAATCACTCCTCATTCATTCCTCACCTAACATTCATAACACAGAGATTTCAAGGAATATTCAATTGAGTAAAGCTTCCCTACTTATTGATATTTGCCTATAGCTCATATGGATTGCATATTTATAGGTATGAAAAACTAGAGGAACATCCTAAGAGCCTAATTTACCAAGTTATAAGATACATTAATAGTATGCTTGCTTTCAAAATATTACACTTTTATACACACTCAAGCAAACACATTATGGGAGAAATATGTCAGTGTGATATCCTTTCAGAGTAGTGGCTATGTAGGTTAAACCCATTGAAATATTAGTATGTAGGATTATATCAACATCATAACCCATTTTTCTAAAATTCACTATGAAAATGAAGAACTAGGGTTTTTCCATTTCATGAATGATAATTAGTGTCCTAGATTTGAATGCACAAGAGTGAAGGTGAAGATAAACCTAGAATCATTTAGTTGCTCACATCCATTTTCAATAGGTATTCCTTATATAACACATATGCTTGGTTTAGATAGTAGCATCAATGAGAAAGTCCAAGGCTAACACTAGTGTCTATAGATCCAGAGGAACTCAATCCAAAATTTGGTAAATTTTTTAGAATCATCTTCCAATCTACTTCCTATGTGTTTTAGATCTATAACTATGTTAGCATTAGAACCAAGTAAGTACATTATTCTTTTGTCATTTCCATAAATAACATAGTTGTACATTATTTTTAAACCTATATTAGTTTAGTAAATCCAATATATGTTATATCTGAGTTATGATCTAATTGGCCTACTATAAATCTAATTATCACCCTTATGCATTCTCATTTATATATTCTTAACCCTATCTACCTAAGTAGGGTCCACACCAAAATTAGGTTTAAACCTTTAGTGAACCTGACTCATATGAATGATTTTTTTTATTCCTAGGGTTTTTAGTCTACAAGGATTTTATATTACTATCCTTTTTCAAATATTTTTTGAATTATTTTTTATGCAACATAGGCATAACCCTAGATTAGTTGGTGTTCCTATTAAACACATTAAGCTTCGTCTCTTACCACCTAATTATCTCAAACTAATGAAGAGCCTAATACTATGGTCCAATATGATGCCCATGTTGATAATTAACACAATATTGATTATGTGCATATAGAAGAATATTATAATAATGAAGATAATGAATCTAATGATAACAATGCACATCAAAAAATAGATCAATTTAAATTAAACTATCTTACTTTTTTTTGAGATAACTTTCATCAAAACTTTAAGGACCTTGATGAAATCCTCAAAATTATATTGGAAACAAACAAAATCAAAAATTATAGTTTAAACAACCTTCCCTTCGATACTTCATCAATTCCTACTTCTAGTGGGGGAATGAGTTATGTTTTTAAACATTTGTTTCCTTAAAACCAAATAACTACTATTACATATACCATGTAAATACCAATAACTTCAACTCAAATACCAATTTTTATGCTATTCAAACAATGTTTAAATCCCCTTTGGTAACTACTCATCTTGATAATCTAAATCCTAATGGGTCTATAGTTGAAACTCTCCTTCAAGTTAGAAATAAATTTGAGATCATGGTTAAAAGAATTGAAAAAAATCCTTTAAAATATACTCATACATTGATTCACAAGACGTGTTGTTATTTAACCTTTTAGGGTTTTACTATGTAAATTCCTATGTTTAGTTAAAGGGATAAGTCTTCTAAATCAGTAAAATAATATGAAATATTTATGTATTGATTTGTTATGGATTTTGAGTTCTTTTGAATTTTTAAAATTATTAATAAATATGTGTAAATATAGACTTATCTAGAAAGTGAATGTTGTGGATGATTTCAGTTCTAAAAATTAGATTCTAGATAGTTCTAAGTGTCATTAATAGGATTTTAGGAACTAATTACTCATTGTATAGTACCAAATGTGACTATAGTGTCCTTAAAGTGGAACTAGCATCCTCCTTACAGGATTGTTCCTATTTTATGGGAGCACATGTGCTTGTTTTTTAGGACATGTTCTTGCACACACAAATCTTGAACTCTATGTTGTGCCTAAAAAACATGATTTAGTGTGAAAAACCTAATATTCATTGAAAGTATGGCATGAGAAATAATTTTATATTCATTATTAGGATAGGTTGGACATCCTTAATGCCCCTTTTTGAAGAGACTTACCTACATACTAATACTTTGAGGAGGGATCAAGCCTGATGTAGTTCTCCCCCTTAGTGTTTGATGCAAGTCAAACTGAGTGCTAGAATAAGAGTAGAATGGAATGCTTTGAATGTGCTTGACCTTTAAAAATATTTTAAATATAGGTATAGAAATTATGTAGATGGTAATATGCATAAGTAGGCCATAATATGGATTAAATACCTTAATTTTACTCAATTTGACTTTTGTTTGAATAGGCTTTTGAATCTATTTTCCATCTAGTGAATAAGGGTAAAATAGACTTATATTTATAGAGATTTGTAGCTTGTGTGGATAATAAAATGTGCTTAGTCTTACCTTAGAAGGGGTGCAAATTTGAAAACGTATCCCTTTAATAGAGTTATGGCTAAAGATAATAACACCTAGTTAGGGATATTAGTACCATGTGGCTATAGTGTTCCAAATGTGATGCTAATGTCCACCTAGAAGACTAATGGCCGAAAGTTATCCTAGGACTATGTTTTATATTAATAAAATTATTTATGGTCTACACAATCACTAGAAAATTTTGTCTAAGGTTGTAGGATAGGTCTATGGCTAAGTCAGGAATATGCTAACTCAAGTGACACTCTTAGAACCCAAAGACCACTTTTAGGTGATTACATTTTCTCTCATTTATTATATAAATACAAAAAATTAAAATTACTAGTATAAATGAAAAGAATCATACCTAGACTGACCTTTAAAGTGAATCCCATGTAGCTAAATATGAGTATGCAATTATAGATCTACGTATGTGAAACATGATCCAAAAGAAACAATATACAATGAAACATGAAAAAATTAGTCTTTACTTAAGAGATGCTCAAAATCAAAGGACTATGTTGAATAAAATAATTGATTAAAACTATGTAACAAGCTAAGAAAGGAATGAATACACCTCATTTGGTACATGAAGCAATGCATGGAATTAGTGACAACCTATGTGTGTGAGTGTACATAGTGATAATATCATTGAATAACTAGAATTGAGATGATGGCTTAGTTAATCCTCACATAGGTGGTTCAATAACTCAATATGATTTTGAATCCATCATTGCCCACCCATGCTTGGTGGATCTTGATCTATGAATAACTTGGATAAGACTATAAGTGTGTCTAACCCTCTCATGTGGGTGGATAAAGAACTCATATAGGAAATGAATCCATCATTACCCACCCATGTGAAGTAGATGCATCTATAATTGAACTACACAAAGTGTTAAAAGTATTTTATTAAGTAAATCTAACCATTTATGTCATTTCTATGGTCACTATGGTATATGAGATAGATCTGGGCCATTCAGGAATGTCAATCACTGTAGATGGAGTAAGGCATGAATCTAATGATAACCTAGAATGTGATAGAAATTATATACAAAATAGATACTAACATGGATTATACCATTACATATTATCATCCTATGTATAAATGATTATATGGAAACTATGTGTCACGGACATGCCCCCAATTTGGTATCTGAGTATATTGAATCAAAATTGAGTATATAATAACTAAATCTACATAACTAAACTAAATGTGGGAGAGATAATGTCATGCATGATGCCCATAAATCTAAATAAATACTATGAATATGAGATATAATTAATGTATCTAATCAAATTCTAAACATAACTATCAAACCTATGACTATATCTATAAACATTTTTATTGTACCTAGTGTACTAGTCTGAATAACCTAGACTATCATGAAGCTAGGGATCCCAGACATTACTGCCCTATATTGGACAATAGTGACTTGTGGTTCCAGTGTCCCAATATGGGTTATAATGTTCACTTGGTCCATAATTTGGGTAATTTCATCTATTCTTTGAATCTTTATTTTTTCTTGTGTCTACCTAGTGTCTGATTTTTGAAACTAAGCCTATGTGCTGAAATTTATTCGTGAATAAAAAAGTAATATCTTGGTATTTG
Organism: Torreya grandis; assembly: GCA_037957365.1. Taxonomy (NCBI): domain Eukaryota; kingdom Viridiplantae; phylum Streptophyta; class Pinopsida; order Cupressales; family Taxaceae; genus Torreya; species Torreya grandis. Next base: position 2,111,466 of record JARHVA010003003.1, read on the forward strand.
TGATAAACCCCTGTAAATTCCCCCTCTTTTAAGGGTAGTTTTATAACCTATGTAATAACTATCCTCAAATTAAGTATGTCCAAAAAATGTGTTAGCCAGAGCATATGCATGATATTCCAATACATTGTACAAATATAACATCAAAATATAAAAGTATCTGAGCATATGAAGGTAATGTAAGATGTATGTTGTAATATAGTATTGCACAAGGGTGTCAAGATAGATGTGACCAATGTGTATATAAAAAAATATAAGTAAATACCTAGGTGGATGGGGCATGATGTCCATCACGGAACCCAAGTAGGAAGGGGAGATGCATGAGGTCCCTCATGGCATCAAAAACTAGTGTGTGTGTAATAAGAAGATACAAGTGTCATGGTGAATAAACATATAAGGAATCATACATACAAAACACATAAGGTATGTAAAATTAGGCTAAAGGGACATAATATAAGGGACATGTGCACATATCACTAAATCTAATAATGAAGACATACAAGGACATGTTCAAATCTCCACATACACAAGCAACAAGTAATTTGGCTTAGAACCACTTAGAAGGATGTTCAAATGTCTGCATATAGAAGTAGGAAAGCACATACACAGGACATGAGCACATGTCCAAATTAAACAAATAGAGAAGTGGCATAGAGATAAATAATAATGGAATATTCAAATTCCCTCAAAGACTGAATAAGCATATGGAACACAATCAAGTCTAATTTAGGATAAACTAGAAATGAAATCATGTATAAATTTTTAGTACAAATCTATATAGATGGTAAGATTTACATATGTTGAGTATAACTAGTGATATTTGATAGCAAATCTAATAATTTATTAGCAATAATCAATATCAAGATGTATCAATACATAGTTAGAATGTATAGAATGTAAAGATAGAACCTGGTAGTAATAATTGTGTATGAGATTCCATCGAGTGGGCTAATGTATCAAGTTCATAAACCTAGATCATTGTATATGTGCCCAGTGGGTAGATGATATCTAGTATAGATTAGTGTAGTTGAATGGAGTCTTTTATGTAAAATGTAAGCACTTGACAAAAATAAGTGAAGCATGTTAAAATTGACTATACTAGGATAGCTAGAAATATGCAATATCTGTCAAATAGTAGAAATGTAAACATAACAATGCATAAAATCTATAAATTTATTATTCTTAAAATATTTGAATGTTTTTGTATTTTGACATATTATATTATTTTTTTGTTTTATAAGTATAATCTATGTAAAAGAAAATGAAAATAGACAATGTACAAGGATCAAGAGGGAGAAGCAAGTATGCACAGGAGTATGAACCATACTAACCAATGAGTCTCATGGGAGACTCACTATCACCATGACCTATGTCAAATAAGGGAACTTCGATCATGTTAGTAATGTGAAAAGGTAACTATAATCCCAAGATTTGATGTGATGTATGATCTGTGTCTAAATTTGTCTATTTAAAGATGTTATGATGTTGTAGCACTGATTGTGATGCCTTGTGAACTATAAAGGTCTTAGGGACCCACATGGTAGAATAATAAGTTATAATTGATGTATTTTCCATGTACTAAGGACCCATAGAAACTAGTAAAACTAATCTTAGTGTAAATTGAGCAAAGGAAGGTCCTCTAGAATCTATGATGTATAGTTGATACATGTGTCTTTCTAGTAAGGGGTTCCATGGGAGAGTATGCATACGTGTAGATACCATAGGAGTAGACCTGGTCTGTACTAATGACTCTATTGAATACTATGATGTATGAATAGTATTTTTACTCTCTACTATAACTAATAAACATGCAATATATATTAATGGTGCTAAAACTATAACTAGCACCTTTGGTGGAACTGTAGCTAGAAGCTATGCTAAAACTACTAATGAGATGGTTAGAGGATACTCATATAAGAAACCCTCAACCTTAACCACCTGATTATCATATATGGAATTCAAGCATTAGTTTACTAAAAAAGTGTGATGGTTCAAAGCTATTGTAACCTTGACCTACCCAATAATATATCAAATACACCTTCACTAGGTACTATTAGGAATTGACTGGATATGTGTGTTAGACCCACATGTAATGGAATAACAATATGCCTAATGGAGATATGGACATGGCCACTCAAACCACTAATGACTGTAACTATGGGGAATATATCATGCTCTATGTATCCTAAGTGATGTAAGAGTGTCATGCTGCACATTCTTATGCTTGACTTGTTGTCAACCATAACACTTTGAATAGGATGGTACTCTATGTATGATTGTATGAAAAAAACATGTAAATCTATGCCATCATCCATAATCTCCTGATCTAAAAATTGATAAGTTATCTAGGTGGTACTCTAGTATGATACATGCTAGTAATGTTATGCAGTGGATTTGTCTCTTCTATAACTATGTGATATGAATTTGGTGGTGGATGCACCTCATATGTATATATTTAACACTTGATATGCCCACTATCTCATTCACAGTATGCTTTGGGAAATGATATAAAAATATTTTCAGTGCTTTAGCCTCTATTTTTGGTTATTTTGGTGCCTTTATGGGTATGCCCACATTAATAATGTTAGTCTCAATGAGATCTTATATCTTGTGCTTTAGGTTAATCCATATTTTTATCATGCAACCTAGTACCCTATTATGCTCATAAAATTCATTTGAATCATAACTCTTTAGAAGAGACCATTTTGTATCAACATATTTAAGGGATGGAGAGATATAATATTACATTCCAATAGTTGTTGTATAACCCATGCTGGTGACTTTGAAAGGTTAGTGAAGACTCTGTGATGAGGAGTGGATAAAACCAATATGGGAGAAGGCTCAAAAGCTATATTGACTATGTCCTCTTGATCACTTTTATTTTTTATGGCCCTTACCTTGTATGGGGGTTTGTTTGAACTCTTAATAGTTGATTTTGATCCATTTGTGTACTTGACGTTCCCTATTCTTAAGAGATTAACCTCTCTTTCTTTGACTGTATGGCACAAATCAATAAATGTAGGAAACTTTTTGAACAAGATAAATTCATCCAGCACTGGTAATCAACTTTGTTTAAATATATATTGAATCTCTTTGTCTATTATGGGGCTAGTCAATATTGATAATATTGTCTTTTATTGTAATACATAATTAGTGATAGGCTCATTTGAATTTTAATTTAACTATGTCACTTGTGCATATGATATCTTATCATTGATGTTGATAAAGAAGTTTCTAGGAACATGATAAATAAATGATGAATGCCATGATAGATTGATTTTTCAAATAATATAACCATTATAGGGCATAATATTTGAGACTACATGGAAATATCTTTGTAAGAAGCTAATCACTAGACACGTAGTCCAAGCATGCTACGTGAAAGTCTCTGAGGTAATGCTCTAGGCCACCCTTACGATCATATTATGTAATTTTGGGTGACATAAAACTAGATGGCAAAGGATTTTTTTCTATGTTATGTTCCAAAGCCATATGCAAGTTAATGTCGGAATCCAATGCATGTGATCGACTAGTATTTGCCTTATCTATAGGTAACACCTTAGACAATAGAGTATGCATCTCATACATAATGGATTGTACATTTGGATTACAGATGGTTGATTAACAATTTGAGGTTATGATTTTGAGTTGGTTGAGTTGGCCCTAGTGGAGGTGTAACAACATTATTAATTGGAGGGGTTGACTATTGACCATTGTTTGTATTTTTGAGTTCCTCTTGAAGAATTTTTATGAATTCATCTTGTGTATCCATATGCTTTAATGTAAAGTCTTGTAACTGTTACTTATTATTTTCATCAAATCTATAGTTAAATCTACAATTATAGGTTTAAAGGTAGGAAAACATGTTTTGTATAATTTGAACCTTATAAGAATAATAATCTATGGAAGATTTAAAAAATTAAATATTAAAACAAATATGATGCATTTGGAATTAAAATATAATTATAGATATAAAAGGATACAAACCCTAAGTGTGTCTAAGGTTAGGTTTTTTTAATCTAGGGCTTCTTTGCACCAATTTAAATTATATGTAAACTAAATTAAAATCCTAATATGAAATTAATTTAGTTTAGATAGGTTATCTAAAAAAATCATAAGTAGGTAGACCTAAATTATTGCAATAATAATGGATTAATGAAAGTCAGGGTTTGAAGTAATATTTGAAGTAAGATGGGTTCACCAAATTATTTAACCTTTTAGGGTTATACTATGTAAATTTTTATGTCTGGTTAAAGGGATGAGTTGTCTAAATTAGTCAAATAATATGCAATAATTAAGTATTCATTTGTTGTGGTTTTTAACTTCTTTTGAATTTCTATAAATAATAATAAATAGGCATAAAAATAGACTTATCTAGAAAGTTAATGTCACAAATGATCTGGGTTTTAAACCTAGGTTCTAAATAGTTCTATGTGTCATTAGAAGGATTCTAGGATATATTTGAAGACTGAATAGTAACATACCACCTAGACAGTAGTGCCATGTTGATGTAGTGTCCTCAAAGTGGTACTAGTGTCATCTTTGAAGGACTGTTCTTATTTTTGGGTCACCTTCACTTGTGTTTTTAAGTCCTATTCCTACACACATGAAATTTGGAACTCTATCTTGTGATTTAAAAATATAATTTAATGTGAAAACGCTAATCCTCTTTTCAAGTATGACATAATCAATAATTATTTCTTCATTATTAGGATAGGATAGACATCCTCAACACCCTAATGTGAAGAGATTTTCGTATATACCAATACTCCAAACAAAGATCAAGCTCGATGTAGTTCTCCCACCTAGCACTTAATGCAAGTGTAAGTGAATTCTACAATAAGAGTAGACTTAGACACCTTGAATATGATTGAGATTTAAAATATTTGAATTATGAATCTAAAGATGTTGTAGATGGTAGTATGCATAATTAAGGAAGAATAGGGATCAAATACCTTAATTTTTTTCAACTTGTTTTTCATGTAAATAGGTTTTTGCATCTATTTTCCATCTAGTGAATATGGATCAAATATACTTATATTTAATGAGATATATATCTTGTGCAGATGAGAAAATGTTCTTAGCCAAACCCTAGGATGGGTACACATTTGAAAAATTATTTGTTTCATAGAGTTAGGGATAAGGATAGTATCATCCAAATAGGGGCACTAGTGTCATGTGGCCATAGTATCCCAAATGTGGTGCTAATGTCCACCTAGTAGACTGCTAGAAACGCTGGATTGGGATCTAAGAAAGTTATCCTAGGATGGTGTTTTGGTTAATTGTAACTATCTATGGTTTGCACAATGACTATAAAAGTGTGTCTAAGGATTTAGGATAGGTCCTGGGTTAAGTTAGGAGTATTCTAACTCAAGTAACGCTCTTAACATCTAAATACCACTTTTAGGTGATTACATGTTATACAATCATCATGCACCCTAGATATGTCTACACCCCTTATCAACTAGTTATATTGCACTTAAGTTCACATTTTATGATGAAAAGGGTAATATTTAAAAACATATTCAATCCCTTTATGTGGCATGCCTTGACTATGTATCCAATGATAAAAAATTGACCAAATTATTCCCAAGAAACCTCAAGCACTATACTTTGAGGTGGTTATATGATTTACCTCTCCAATCTATGAATGTATTCAAACCTCTTCCATATTATTTTTTGGAATAATTTTCCATTAATATTTCTAAAAATATTTTCTATGATCAAATTTACAAAATCAAACAAGAAACAAATAAAGCTATCTATGAGTATGTCTTGACGTACAAGACAATGTTTGATAAAATGACTAATCCTATGGCAGGAAGATAAAGAGTTGCAAGACATATTCAATAAAAGTTTATTTGCTCCTTTACATGAGTCCATTAATTTCAAATTTTCAAAATATTTTTATGACTTATGCCATGTTGTATGGTATTTTTAAATAAAGTTTATTTCATTAAATAATCTTAAGAATGTATCAAACACAATAGCTAAATCTACATCTAGTACCAAGTTTATAATCAAACTAGGCTATAAGGTAAAACCTCCTAAGCATAAATAGGAATAAACCACCACGGTTAATGTAGTATCACAACAATATAATAAAATCATTTTATCTAATGCACTGAGGAGGCAATTCTCACATTTACCTGAGTCTCCATCTTCATTACTCCCATGATTAATAGAGTGTAATCTTATATCTCTCCCTCATCCTATAGAGGATGATATAAGTCAAACTATACCCAGATTATATGATGTGAATTCTTATTGCGAGTATCATCAAGGACCAAGGCATTCTACGAACATATGTTTTACCTTGAAGCATAAGATCTAAGACATCACTAATGAACAAAATATTACATTTTTTTTATTCTCCCCAAAAATTAGGTTCACATCTTGATGAGAACCAAAAACAAAAAAATATTTAGTAATATATTATAAGGTCATTATAAGAAGGAACTAAAAGTGAAAATGGCATATAATTTACATCCTCCTCCATCATATTATGAGTGCCCATTGGATGGAAATATTGGTACCTATATGCGGCATACATTTCTTAGGATTTAGATATCTTCTATTACTTTTATGATAGTGAGGTTAATGATTAGAATATTATCTTCAATATTTATTCATTCAATAATTTATTGATCACTAGCCTATGAAAAATGTTATTATTTATAATAGTACAAGAGAAAATGTTTGTGCCATGACATTACTACACATTTGGGTTATACTCAGCATAATTTGCATCCTTTTACTACATCAGTTAGATCATTTGATTGGACCTCCCAAAAGGTTTTTGGTGAGATTAACCTACCTTTATAATTTGGTCCTGCATATGTGGTTAATACATTTTTAATTATACCTTCTATGTGAACCTTTGATATGCTATTGGGGATACCTTAGATCTATATACTTTGAATAATACTTTTTATAGTACATGTGTGCATTAAATACATTCAGTACAATTAGGTAATTATAGTTTCTATAATTCCATATGAACATCCTATTGAAAAGGAAAACTTTATACCCATGCAAATAATTATAAAACCTATGAAAGTTAATCCATCACAAAGGGTAAGAAACATACAATCCCATTTCGTAGGTAGCTGATACTTCATATAACATTACACCAGAGACATATAGTGGGTGATAAGAAATCCTCATCTTCCATTACACACCATATTCAGACATTAAGAACACTTAAACATGTTTCTACTATTGTTATTCCAAAGAAATCATAGAGTACATAAAGAAGGGTTAAACAAACCCATATTATTTTTATTAGTAATTCAAGACCATAGAGTCCTATTATACATACATAGAGCATCATAAATACTAAAATGACTAATATTTCACATATATATTCTCCTTGGCAGTATCACAAATTCCTTGCACCACGTTATGAGTGGGGAGGTAACTATTACCATACTTTGGATGAGATCATAGGATGATATTTTTGATTCATATATTCAAATACACCCACACAAAAAAGTAATAAAAAAACTTTAGAACTCCACAAATATTTTCAACATAAACTAGTTTTATTGGCTCTTTGGCCTAAAGATATTAGTTTCGTGTTCATGGACAACATAATAGTTACTTATATGTATACATGTTTTTCATGCTAATATTTGAGTGAGATATAGGCATACATAAATACATATTATATTCTTATTTTGGATGTTTTTTTAACCTATAATCATGTCATTTGGACTTTGGGGGAATCTACTTACATGATCTTGATACTCAGATGTTATATGGTTCGATGATAATTTTTCGTTATTGTGTTTTTTATTATATGTACTTACACATGCCTTTATCTATGATTATATATTTCATAGGGTACTTGATATGATATGCTTTTGAATTTTTTTCTAACACATTTGATCCATGGGCTACTATGATATGTTTATGATGGTTTATTATGCTTTCCTCTATGCATTTCCTTGAGTGTTGCCTTACTATTGTCTTGATTGTTAAAACATTTGAATATGTTCTTTTATTTTCATCCCTCCTACTTTTGATTGATTTTTTGGACATTTTCATATATCATTATCTATTGTATGGACATTTTAATATGTCATTCTTACATTTGTGGACATTTATAATAAGTCATGTTCCTTTGATTGTGTAGCATTTGAACATGCCTCTTCTTTGTGATCTCCTATGAACATTGTATATTAACATGATTTTGAGTATGGATTATTCAACTTGTCCCATTACTATCTAGACATTGCCATGATTTTTATGATGCATATTAGGACTTCATATTATCACATTATTCTCTATTGTTTAGTCCTACATTTGCCTAGACATGTTCTTCTATATGCTACATGGTCCCATTAAAATATTATTAAGTTTTCTTATCCTTTTGATCTGAGATAAATACTAGTTCCTATATTTACTAACCTCAAAGGGGGGTATATAAATGTGGCAATATCATAGAGTCATGTTCTTCATGTTTAGCATAATTTTAAGATTTAGTGGGGGCATGATTTGTAAGAATCTTCTCCACATTTATTCATTATTCAACACACCAAAATTTAGTGGGGGCATGTTTTAGAAACATGTCCTCCACATTGGCACTTATATCACTTTTCAAATTTATCCATATATAGTGAGGGAATGTTATGGTATCATTATAGCCACACTTCAGAAAAACTCCAAATTTTGAAAATTACATGGTCATATGATTCATATACACATTCATGGTACAATTATATACATTGTTATGCACAATTCTGGCATGAAACATATCTATGTTGAATATGCTATGAAATATGCCAATAATATTGCAAAATACAAATTGATTTTAGATTTTAAAACTCTTATTTGGAATGTCATCACCCATCATCTCAAAATGATATGAACTATATTGAGCCAATCTACTATAGTAGTTAGCTCACTTTTAGTATGAATGAGGTGATTAAATAACTAAATATTTCCAAGTTTATAGATTGGAGTCTATTACATCATCTAGCCTCACTAAATATATGGTACGAGTTAACTTTATTCACTCATGCTCACCAAGATATAAGAATGAGTGGTTGCATAATGAAGCAAATATCAACTGTCAAGTGAAAACTCACATGTTATCGAAGGTTAGGGGAATATATATATATATATATATATATATATATATATATATATATATATATATATATATATATATATATATATATATATATATATATATATATATATATATATATATATATATAGTTTTAGAGATTTATAATGATACACATTTTCAAATCAACTTACCAATAGGCAAGGTAGTTGCATTGATACATAGGTTTACTCATAAACCTTGCTATTTCAATTTCAATATTTTGAATGCTTTCAATTATACATTATATGCATTGATTATATATTGTATCATGATATTATTTTTAAGTCAATCACCAAAAAATCCCTCAAGTTTAGTTCACACAAAGTCAAAGTATGCTATACACACTTAGGTATGCATTTATTCTCCTTTAAACCAATAATTTCATTATTAGATTAAATGGAAGGAAAATGTGGATGAAATTTATGAATTATATAGCACCTTAATCTTGTACACTTGGAAAATGAAGACTATGGTTGTTCCTCTCAGTTTTAGACCTTTCTCACTTTTAGAAGTCTCACATGTTCTTTATCATGTGCCCATTGGCTTATCTCTTGGTTTGATTAGTTTTATGTTGATGACCTAGACCTTCTATCTTTCCCATAATGCTTAAAATATGATTATCTTATACCACTATAAGTTTTAAACATGTACCTATTTTATAAATTCTAGGGCACAAGTGTCATTCTTAGAACACTATATCGTGCTAGTGTCTTACCCTAATGCAGGTTTCTAGTGCTCTAAAGTCATCTAATTTTCAAATAAAATGTATCTTAATGGTTGAATTATGTTATTTAATGTGAGATATTTTCTACTATGAGTGTATTTATTCACAATCAATACTCGTCCATTCCTCACCTAGAATTCATTCCAAAGTCCATTCAATTAAGCAAAACTTCCCTATTTATTCCTATTTCCATATCAGTTAGGGACTACACATTTACATCTATGAAGTACTAAAGGAGTATCCCAAGAGCCCGATTTGTAATAGTACATGCTAGTTCACTATTATACTTGATTTATACATATTTTACCCTTGTGAACACATGTAATCCAACACATTAAGGGAGAAATACATCATTATTTTACCCTTGTTGACACATGTAAGCCAACAAATTAATGGAGAAATACATGATTTTGAGGCCCTCTTCAAAGTAGTGGATATGTAAGAAAGACCCATTGATATAGAGGTCTTTATGGTTAGATCCACACTACGAGACTACTAACCCATTTTCCCAAGATAACTATGAAGATTAAGAACTATGGTTTTGTGATTTCTTGAGGTGTGATAATCTATGACTATGAACTAAATCCACTAGAGAAAAAATAAAGACAAACCATGAAACACTTAGGTGGTTGCATCCATTTCCATCAATATTCTATATAAGATACCTAGGTCTAATTTAGATTGTAGCATTGACATTAACATCGAAGGCTGATGATAGTGTATATAATTGGAGAGGCACTCAATCCAAAATTTGGTGACTATTCAAAAATTGTCTTCTAGTTTACTTCCTACTTATTCCATGTCAAAACTATGTTGGCATTAGAACAATCTATGTAAATTATTCTTTTGTCATTTCCATATCTCACATAGTTACACTTTCTATTATTAACCTATCATAGTTTAATAAATTTAGTATATATTGTATTTGAGTTTAGCATTTAATTGGTTTGATGTATATCTAATTATCACACCTATGCATTCTCATTATTAGATTAATTATTATTCAAAGTATTTTACTTAATTAGATTAGCTTATTTTTAGTTATTCATGTTCGTTAAAATCCATATGGTAGTTTTAAATTCTATGAAAGTTTTATAATCTTTCACTTATGCTATAAATGTTCAGTTCCTACCTCAGGGAACTGACGTCGGCGGTCAGGTAGGAGCCCTATTTGTACTCATTTCTATATAATTAACCCTATTTAGCCAAGTACAATACACTTCTAAATTAGGTTTAAACACTTTCTAAAATGACTAACACATTAGAAGATAATGAAATATAATATATTTAAAAAAAAATTTGCTTTTACCTTTGCATTCATTAATCATTTTCAATAAATTTAAATAAGCTGAAGAGATTTGTCATACAATAAGATAAAGAGAAGTTAAACTTATTATTTTTAGTAATCCCAAATAGGTAACTACATATAATTCAACTTCTACAATTAAGTTTTAAGGAAAATAATATTAAAATGATAAATCAATAGATACTAAGGATGATTCAGATATCAACATTAGTCTTATTTCTCAATCTTGTAATAAGATTGTTTTACTAGATCAACCAAAGATAAAGTTTTATATATTGTCAAAACCACATTATAAATTTATACAGTGTTTCCTGAATGCAATCTCATTTTTACCTTCACCATTTAAAATAAACACGAGTAAACCTCAAGGGAAATATTTTGATAATAATGCATATTGTGATTAACATATATGCAATGGTCATTCTAATAATAGATGTTTCAAACTTAGAATCTTTATTTACTATCTTATTGACCATAATGTTATTAAGATAAGCACTCTTACAAAGGAAATTAATCCTTGACATAGTGTTATATCAAATTGAAATTTTTAGTGAACCATTACTTCATCATGATACTAATATAGAAAATTCAATAGTACACCATACTAACTATGCCTATCTTCATCCTGAGTCATTTGATCTTCCATTGAAGGGAATTTTTGATATAATTACTTAAACTACATGGTAATGTATTATGATTAATTTTGATGATAGTGAGAGTGGATGATGATTCTAATTTTCATGATTTATGTATATGAACTTATATTGATCAACAACCCATTCATAATGTGCTATTTAAGAATGGATCAAGTAAGAATGCATGCACAATTAAATTAATGCATTCACTAGATAAAACACAACATGACATATAAGTAACATATAAAAGTGCCAATACATTTAATGGGAAATAAAAAAACCACTTTTGGATACATTGTCTTACCTCTTTAATTGGGCCATACAATCCTATCTATGTTTTTCCTAGTTATAAAAATAAATGAAATATTTTATATGGTATCTGGGTTCCCATGGTTAAAAATTATCCATGTTTTGCCTTATATGATACATAAATTAGTAAATTTAATTTATTTCAATCACGTTGTTTTAATTTTAGGAATTAGATATGGGTATCCTTTGCAATTTTGGTTACATCCTCCACCTCCTCCATCACCATAGTTTAATGATACATATATGCAATACCAAAGCACTTTTTTAGTTTTTGCACCTAGGCAAAATAATTCCATTCAACCAATTCATAAAAATGTACAAAGTGTTCAAAACCAACAAATGTAAAATGATGTTTATTGGAAAAATCTATGTATTTCTCAATAAAACCATAACATACTAAATTGGTGATTCATACATATCAACAAGTTAATTAAGAGGTACAACATTTGGCACAATATCACACACACACACACACACACACACACACACACACACACACACACACACACACACACACACACACACACACACACACACACACACACACACACACACACACACACACACACACACACACACAAACACACACACACACACACACACACACACACACACACACACACACACACACACACACACACACACACACACACACACACACACACATCTGAGGTATAGCGCTCAACTCAATCATCATTAACACTAATGAAGACCTAGTGAACTACCACACATAGGGCATGGATGTAGGGTGAGTCCTATAGACTAATCCTAGGGAATCATGCCTACCTCTAATCCTCTATGATAGTAATTCACTTGGATAGGATTCAAACCATGGTGTGGTTGGTGGAAACCATCTAACCCACCCTGCTAGTCTAACCCGTGTGGCTTGGCACAATATTATATTAGTCCTCATAATATTTAACATTATTATACATCTAATAGAGCTATGTTTCCTACACATGAATACACAAGTGGTGATTTAGATATTTTTTACTTGACATGGTCTATTTTTTAATTCTCATACATGCACATCTAACACATTTCATTAAAGGAAATTAATTATTTTAACATTAATAAAAAATAATATGATTCTCCTATTGATGTTATCATTGGATAGCATGTTATATTTTCAAGTATTATGTAAATTTTAAAAATATTCAAATAATTTAAAATATATATATATGATTGTACATAGCTTCTTGTCAGTTGCATCATGTTATTACATTGCTTGCATATTCAATTAATTTTATAAATTATTTTAAAATTTTGGTTCTTGACAAGTTTTTATCCTTTGGTACCCATTTCTTCATTTTATAGATTTGAACAATTCAAATCTATAGTTATCATTCATGTGATATATTTCTAGTTATATAATTATTTATACTAACTATACTAATGAGTTTGCATTTTTAAGACAAGGTTAAAATCATATATTAAGTGTCAGAATTGAATGACATTACTAAATTTAGTTAATCAATCCTAACTTGTGTAATTTTTCATCTATAAATTATAACTTCAACATAAAAAACATTAATACTTATTTTTCTTAATATATTTCCACTAATTTCAATAGGGAAATAATTGTTTATTCATGCAAAATATCTATTTTATTGAGCTATACTGTTCCTACATCCTACATATTTAAATAAGTGTATTTTTGAGGAAACATAGATGTAAAATTAGTACATTGCATACTCTTTAAGTCCCTTGATTTTTAAAGTTGTAATTCATATACAGTGGTGGAATCTCTCTCATCCATGGCCATGCCACCATTTTCTAGCACATATTTCATTTTGACACATTTAAAAAACTATTCATATATCTATCATTATATTCTAATTTTGACATCTTGGGTTTCCATAATTTATATTACTTTAAAAGTTTAAAAATTTAAATTTTTTGCAACATCTTAAAAGTAAAAAATATTTTAAATATTCTAGATTATCCAAAATTAGGACTTGATCATGATAAGACATGTAATTTACATCATTGTCATGAGTTTTTTAATCTCAAAAATAGTAGATATCATACTTTATTTTCTATCACATTAATTTCACTAGTATTCACAAGGGTTACGTAGGACATACAAACTTTTAAATTGACTAATATTTTGAGCTTGATTCTACCTAATACCCTTGCTAAACATGGGACATCTTCTCTGTAAGTGAAAATATGTGTAGGTGTTATCGTTCCATAACTTTTATACTAATGAGCTATAATATATACAAATTTATTGATAGCATCTCTATCTTACATTAGGTACATGAATATATTATTTGTAAATATATGGCCACATTACATATACAAGGTTTAGACTATATTTCTACTTATATGTTACATTGATATTATTACTTATACATAGATGATTACATATTGTTTGTATGTTGTGTATGCCCCTTAGACATTGTGTGCAATTTATTGAAAATATACATGATATCTTGTTTGGTAGGTCTGACATTTGAAGATTTCCATTAATTATATTATCCCTTGGCCATTTATTGTTTGAGAAATTTGAAAATTTTACTTGATTTCATTATTATTAATGTCCATTATGTGTGGTTCTTTCCCTTGTGTTTGCAATATTTTATTTGGTGACATTTGAGCATTTGTGTCCATCTACCTTATTGTTTGACACTATGCTTATTGTATGACATGACTTTTTCTCTGGTTAAATATAGTAAGTGCCTTGATCTGGATATCATGCACTAATTAACAAATAAGATATTAATTTTATATGTTGTTACTATAAAATTCACTAAAAATGTTCTATATGCATTGCCTCAAATGTTACATAAAAAATAAAAATGATGAAAATCTTACTAGTTAACACACTTTTCACATATGCCACATTACTCAATGATAAAACCATATTATACATGTTCCACATAAATATTATTTTTAGATGAGGGAATTTTATCATCAATTCCCTTACATCAAAATGGAGGCATTTCAGTGGGATTTCCATACACAAGATAAAATCCTTCAAGATTTGAAATTAGTTTTGGTACGAAATATAGTTTCAAAAGTTGTAAAATGGTTCAAAATTTAGTCATTGACATAAATTACTAGGGATTATGAAGTCATATTTTAGATCAAAGTAAAAATTTATAATGTTTTTAGTGCATGATACAAGTTTCAAATAAAATTCCAAATTTCCACCTACATATAGTTAAAAATTTAAATTTTATCAATTGGGGCACGATGCAAACACAAAACATGCTTTTTAACACTATTTTTTAATCTATAGACATCCAAGGAGTATGTGTTTACTTTTTTGTATTTTAATAATTCATTTAGGAATAAAGTTGTAATTGAATATTTAAAGCAATATCTAGTGCTTGATTCAATTTATGTGCATTATGATTAACTTAAAGGATTGTTGCCCTCTAGAATTATTTTTAAAAATACATTATGGATTTCAATCCATTTCTTATATTGGGGTTACAAAGACAAGTTGGGTTAAATTTAGGTTTATGTGTCCCTCAATGGGTGTTAATTATTTTACATAATTACAAGTTGAATTTGGGGCTTGATCACCCTCAAATTTCATAGTTAGTTTAGCTAAAGAAACCAAACTCTCCACTACTTCAAGAAAACATCATCTCCAAGCAAAGTTACAAAAGTAACATTGCTTTCACACACACATGTATACTCCTCCCTTGATCTCTTTCTCAATTTCATATTTAAAGTCCAAGAAATTTTAAAATTAAACCTTTTTAAAATTTTAGTTTTTGAAAGAATAAAATAACTACTTCATGTGAATGTTTAGGTTTTTCAAAGACTACAGTGCCCTTCACTATCTAATTACTGGTTGAAAGACAAAGTGTGTCTTACACATTAATCTATACATTTCTTTTCATCTAATAATTTCATTTTTATACTTGACGGGGGGGAGGGGCGCGTGGGGCGGGGGCACATTCTAGACACCTAAATATGTTCCCAAATGAATAATTATTTCAGTTTTGGCCCTATTTAGCTTTAATTAATGTGTACTTAATCAAGATATATTTTATATCTTACTGAATATTATTAATTTTTATGTACCTATTTATCTTATAATTGTTATTTAACACCTAAAAAAATGTTCTAAATGTTAAAAAGACTATGAGAATTAATATGGAATTCTTGGATCCCAAATTTTGCATTTATTTCTTTCAAGATAAAAATGAAAAGTTGCGTTAGTAATCAAAGTTGATTATGACTAGAATTTGATGATCCTAAACTTAGGCCCTCTAATTGTAACATTTAAATTTTTAACCTTACCTTACATATATCATCAGAATTTTTGGGATAGTTAATGTGAATTTCTCCCCATCTTGATTTTTATAAATTCACACTTAAGTCACTTACTCTACCACTTGGAAAATTTCAAAATAGCATCATATTTAAATTATTTCACATTGAACAAGGATTCCATATACTAGCTAATTATAATTTTAATTATTTGAATCAAATCTTAATCAAGTCAATTTTTTTTAATCATATCAAAATCGAAGTGTCATAAATTATTCAAACCATCCTTATATGCATTCAAATAGTAAAAGGAGCATAATTACACAGACCTCTCTAAGTGGGAGAATTATGTGTCCTTTATTTTATTCTTGGGATTATTGAGTACATAAGAAATACAAAATCATCATAGGGATTAATTGGGTCATATCAACCCATTATACCATAATCTTTTTCTATATATAGGTTTTCAATAATTATAAAAAACCATTTTAGGGTTTCAACCTTTTAGATCTAATTTGTAGGACTTCTAGACAATTATAAAAGTAAAAATATACATATAGACCTAATTCAAGTTTTTTCAAATGATCATAAAATGAGTTTTATTTTTTTCATTTAGGTTCAAGACCGAATAGTTAAGTCTGAAGTGGCAATCGACCCTTACCCAAATTAGATGGTTTTGACCTTCTACACTTTTAGTTGTAACATATGGGAACTTTTAGATCATGTTCCTATTCCTTTTTTTCATCCATAAATTACTCAACACATTAGCATATAAGGGAAAAAAACCATGTTTATCTTTTCAATTCATAGTTAGTCTCCTTGTAATATTTTTTAATTTTTCAGATGTAGTCTTTTATATTCATTTTGCCTATTGGCAGTCAAATTCCAACATTTTAATTTATGCCATTTTATTTATCTTAATTAGGTTTAATTTACCTTTCAATCCAAATTTTGATAAAACACAAATGTATATAATTTTATGAAGTTTATTATCTTCATTTCTAAAACATAAAAAATTAATTCACCCTAGGTGCCTCCATTTATGAAGGAATGTATATTAGTGAAAATGAAGCTGGTTAATTTCATTAGTAAATATTGCAAACACATAAATGTGAATAAAACTTGATTTTTTATTTTGGTGCAATAAGAAATGTATTTAATCTTTGAAAAAATGTGGATGTGAAATGTGTACTTATTGCCTTGCTTCACATACATTGAATCATGTTAGAATTCAGAAATTTTCATAGGCTATGAATATGGTTTACTAAAATTTTATTGTGCAAATATAAATGCAAAAATAGTTTAACATAGACAAAATAACTATAAATATCACATTTTTGTATATTGGATGTGTTGATATTTTTTATTGCATGCTCTGTTTCATGTTATAGACACCCAAATTTATTATGATCCTTATTTATAAAATTATTTTTATGTGAATTTTGTATACTTATATTTTTAATGGTGAATAGGGAATTTATTGACACATTTATCTTGGTCTTATTTCTTCTTCTCTACTTCATTTGATTGTGTTGTTTTTTTTAAACTTTTTTCATTTTTTTAACTCTATCATATGGATCCTTAGTCCTTTTATCATATCTATTTTATAAAAGACTATGTAAAAATCAATATTTGATATGCCACTCTCCCTTATCATGATCTGGTGGTATATTGATCCTAAAAATATTTTGGAAAATATTTTCACTCATCTCATTTCATCAAATACATTGTTGATTGTTGGCAAGGTATTTATAGTTTTAATTAGAGATATTTTTTATTGTATGTAATAAAAACATAGCCTTAACGATAATTATTTTTTACAAATATAATTTTTTCTCCATGTGGAGATATATTGGCTCTCACTAATCCCTTGTCAATTAATTATTGAAGTTGCACTCTTAATTCAAATGACTCAGGGGTTGTCATCAGGTATAGAGATTTTCAACTATGCTTGGCTCTAGGCACTAATTCAGTGAAGAAATAAATCTCTTTTAGGTGGAAATAACATGAATTCTTTACAAAAAACATTAGATATCTCTTATAAAAATAAAAAAAATTCTCAAATATGGTCCATCACCATATTCTAATATATTAATAGTGTATAATTGTTAATTGTGTCTCGTATATTTATTAACTTACATAGCTAAGATAGGTCTTAAATAAATAGGTCTTTTGATCCCTCAAATTTGTGTGACCTAACCATTGTCATCCAAACA
>JARHVA010003003.1:2135000-2226982 GCA_037957365.1 Torreya grandis
TAGGGAACGTGCGTAGGAGTAACGCATCGTCATGGCCAATGAGGTAGCAGGCATGTTTGAATGCGGGACCATTCAAACATGCCTGGTAGTCAATATTCACCTAGAGAGACCATTCTAAGACATCATCATTTTTCATACTTCTAATCTTAGGACTATATTTAGCTGAGATAATAAAATTTGTGATGAAATTGAAGCTTAAATTTACTTTTATAGAGAATAAAACAATAATGTTGATGTTATGGGTTTTTTAGGAGAGGCATATTTTGAAAATTCCAATGCATCAATGACCTAAAAACATATAAGCATGATTTGTCATACCAAGTAGGAATACTAATATCTCTATAAAACTCTCAGACTATCTTTCATTGAAAGGATTGTTAATGTTTGTTCCCTAATAAAGTAAATATAATAAATTTATGCCCTAAGCCCAAATAATTTTAAAAAATATTAAACACAACATAAATAACCACCTCTAGATGTAGTATGTTATAAATGTTGACTAAATACTTAAATTTGAATTTTGATCCAAGAAAAGATTTGACCAAATCTACATAAAGTCTAATGGTGTTATCAAAATTTGTTGAATATGCACTGCTGGTATAAAATATAACAATAGAATCAAGAGGATTTATGGGTGTGAGGGCCAAGAGTATATTTGGAGAGGTAAAGAATCCATCGAGATGGGATAAGGTAAGCAGGCTTGGGGCAAGCTTATTAACCCTCTTTAAAAGTGATTTTACTTGGTAACATAGCAATGCCTTACCTATTAAATGCATCTGTATAGATTTAGGAGAGTAGTGATTTATATTTTTATATGGGGTATAAAAGCCATCACCTCTATCAAAATCACCTTCAATAGAGGAATCATTTGTGACATTAATAAGTGCTTAACGAAGGATGTCCCTAATACTTATGCTACTTATAAAAATAGTTTTTTATTCAGAAATAAGACATAACATACAATATATCCATAATAACTCTATAATTATCCAAACACAATAGATTACAATGCATTTTGAAAATTTTAGGAATTGCCCAGCTTGGAGGCACTACTTAGAGAGCCTAGTGATGGTGTTCTTGGCATTTGTGTCTTAGAGTTTAGTGTCTCCATTATTCACTTGAAGTGAATTGTTAAAAAAAAAAAAATAGTCTACATATTATATTTTATCGATATTTTGGAGAAATCAATATAGAGGTGAAAACATTGTCCAAAATCCTCTAGACATTCAAATCCTGAAAAACATAAAATCTTGTTTGCAAATAAGTGAATCATAGTATCAAGATAAATAATCCACTTGAACTTAAATGTAAAGACATTTAAAAATTTATGCAAATAATAAAGCAATGTAGCAAGGGAAATAAAGAAATTAAAACATGTTTATCTCTACAAAAAAATCTTCAATAGACTAATAACTAAGAAGTGAAAATTCACTGTTATTTTAGGTACTTTGGTAATGAAAATGTTTATGCGTCAATTAAGGACAAATTCATATGATACATGGAAAATCTTAGAGGAAGAGTGAGAAATAAAAATACATTATAATAGGCTTCACAACCCTGTTTGTCCTTGAATAAAATGGGGCTCACATCTCTGACCCTCACTTTAAGGGGCTTATGATCCACAAGGTAATGATATCCCCACACACAACCTACATCATATTAAAAATATAAAATAATTATATTAGTTAGAAGAACAATTTACACTCCATGTTATAGAGCCTCAACGAGGTACTAATTTTAAGACATAAGTGATCAAATAAAATATACATACCATCACTTCCATCTCTGTCAGGGCTACCATACTAGGTATAAAGTTTAGGGTGCCATTCTAATTCCTCTGCATTGAAGGAGGCCACTTCCTTCAAGAAAAACAATACCACCACCACAAAACAAGCTCTAATTATACATTTTCCCCTTAATACCTCTTGAAACGAAACCCAAAAAAAACTCTTCATTTTAATATAATAATTAAAAAAATACTAAATCTCACCAAAAAAATATTGAAAACAATGAAAAGATAGGAGCAAGTCACCCTAATTTATGATGGAAGTTTGAGAAATTTGCAGATCAAACTACAAAATCATGAGAAACTATCAACAAATAATTTTTTTTCGCATAAAATCATTTACTTAATGGGATATGGATAAGACTTTGTTAAATGATAAAAAGAGGCCACTCCAACCCATTTTCAGCACGTAGTATGGTAGTTGGTAATTACAAAATATAATAGCATTTAAGAGCAACAATGATCAATAATAAAACCATGCGGTGGTGGAGTTTCGTAAGAGACCTACCATGCTTTGTTGGATTTATCTCTAATGTAATCCTATTTTTTGGGGAGATGAGACACAAATGATGCAGTTGCTATAAGATACTTAGATATTGATTTAAGAGAAAGGAGCAAAGCACAACATGAAACAATGAAAAGCAGAAGCGCTAGTATCAGAAGCAAACCATCAAAATGCTATAGATGTGCCTCTGTCTTTACCAGCTCTATTTGAAAGGGGAAGAAGCACTAGATTCCATACAACCCTCCACCTCATTCTCTACATCCTCTTCCAAAACCGAGTTTAATGTGTAACAGTTAGTTCCACTATTCCAACGCCCAATAGATGTATAACACGTAAACATAATGAATGCCTCGCCTATCATGATAATGCCACTGAAAATTAATCACGACTACTCGAAAACCTGAACCATACCAAAAAATGGTAGTTTCGCACATTGATTGAAGTAAAAGTTGTAATAACATACCTTTTTTGGATCAATTAAAGCCCCTAAAATAATATTTTTTTATCTGTTTTGTTAAAAACATGTGTTTGCCATTGTAAAAGCTTTAGATATTTTTTATCTCAAAAATCAATTCCATATGATTAGCCAAGCGAGCAAAGATTAATGCCATGCTAAAGCAAAATGAGCAAAGTAAACAAAAATTGAATCTCAGATGATTATAAAAATAGAAATAATGAGTGTTTCCAAACACAATGCTAGTACCTACCACAATTCTTTAATAAATTTATATAGCATGATATAAGATATATAACACACTAAAACCACACATGCATCACTGGTCTGTACACTGACATTACATGTCTGTGCACTCTAGTTAAAAAGTAAATCCAAAATCTATTTTGTTCGTGTATTTTGACTAACTGGTTTTAGTAATTGATTAACTATTTAATGCACCTATTTTTTTACTACTAAAATCATTTTATATTTAAATTTTAACATTGATAATATGAGAATTCCAATCAACTCACCATCATAAAATATTTTCTCTATAGGCCTGCTTTCCAATGTAGTTATCACCTTTGCACACACGGACTCTTTGTATATCCAATTCAAGTTTAACTCCGCTAAAATATTATATTTTGAGCAACTTCTCTTAGTTATCTTTTTAACACATTTTTTTATAAAAGAAAATTATGAGATCATAGGAAACACGAGCAATTTAAGAATTGAGAATTTTCCAATTTAATATTTTTCAAATGCAAATGTGTACCTGATATACGATCTTTGTGAGTTAGCTAATAGGTTGTTGCTTGAATCCTATACATTCCTATAAAATTATTAAAAATAAAAGGGTAATGCCACCTAACCATATGAGTTTTGTAGTCTCTTAAGGAGAATTATAAGTGTTAGACTAACAACCAACTGATATAACAACATACTAAAACTGATAGATGTAGTCACCCAAAAATCAGAAAAAATAAAAAATTAGTTTGATATTAAATTTAAATGAATTACAAGACAAAACACATTCTTTATTAATTTTTCTGCTTTGCAATGGTACTAGGCTCCATTAGTCAGACAGATGTTATTATAACTTATTACATGAAACCAGAAAGCACAACAATCAAATAAAGCTCGGAGATGTTATCATAAAACATAAAAAATGTATAAATAATATTCTATCTAAATATTTAATCTTTTATAGGCATTACAAATGTTCTCAAAATATTCCCAATGAAATAGAATAAAAAATCGAAAATGTCATCAACATCGTAGTCGTCTTGTAATATATTTCAATCCTTCAATAATGCTTCCTATTGAGAAATTATGGTCACAACAGTTCTACCAACACCTTATCTTCTATGTGATTACTATGTATCCATCATTATTTTAACAATTAATCTTACATCTAGGTTCACCTCAAGATCCTAAGTTGGAAATCCCTGAAAGCTTTCTGTAACATATCAGTCTCTGAGAACTGAGGTTCAATCTTCCAGTGTTAAATGAATCGATGCAAGTGGGAAGTTTAAATTGGTCCTTTGTGGAAGGACAAGTAGAAATCCTAATAAGAATTAAAAAATAATAATCCAAAGGATACTGAAAATTTCTTTAAATTAACGTTAGCTTTAGATTTGCCTAAAAGCACTGCAAAATGTTACTCTGTAAACTCAAAATTTTCCATAATATGCTGCAGGAACTGGTACTATATTTTTCAATTAAATAATAAAAAATCGTTATGATTGTGAGTTTGAGTTTTCTCTCTTTTTTTTTTGGGTTACATTATGATTTTTCTGGCAAATCATTTTGAATCCCACATTGCAGAAAATGAATGCCCTCCTCGTAATGAACAACTTGCAAAACACAATAATTAGTTTACTAGGACAACAAAAATAATTACCAAACTCGATTAAAATTAAAAGACCGTAGGCTATTAATAGGAACAAACCCGAGCAAATTGTGGTGTAAATAAATGCCTTCGCAATTAATAAAACCAACATTCAATGAAGAACAATCAAATGTATAAATTAACATTTAATGAGGAACAATTAAATGCATTGATCCATAGTAAGTGAACAAATCTATTATTCAATAGAAAATAAAATTCACGCTGCATGCAGTTATGTAACCCAATCAGAAAGCAATAGGAGTAACAAATAAACATTAAAAATAACCAAATATGACTGCACCCTCGTTGTCAAAATGACAGTTCTAACAATAGCAAATTAAAACCACTGCCTTAATTGATATGAAGTTAGAAATAACATACAAATATTTTGATCAAATTTATAAAAAATTAATATTATTTTATATAATTAAATAAAAATTTGTAATTCATTTTTACAAAATATTTATATATTTTTTTAACACTCAAAACAATACAATTTAATTGGTTAAAAAATAAATATTTAATTTCAATTTAAAATAAAATGAATCTATTAATTATCCATAATAACAATAACAATAATTTAGAAGATGAAAGGTTAATACTACCTATACGGTGTACTAAAAATCAACATGAGGCCTTGGAAAGATTTCAATTACAACCAACATTGAATACCGACATGCAGTCCTAATTGACTGTTCTATATTTATTCTGCATTACACTGAATGCTGTCAGATTTAGAGATCGTATTGGAGGAGAAAGATTTAGAGACTGTATTGGAGGCCTCTTTGAGAGTTGCAGCTGGATCCTTACTCAAAACACGCAATCTTATTTTTAAATTATGTATCACGAGACTGATGTAGAGATGAAATTTGTATCACTCGTTAATATTCAACTTTATTTATATTTGTCATTTTTAAAATAGTCCTTTTTATTGATTGCGTTTTAAACTTAAAGAGAAAAATCTTGTTTGCATGTACGGTACAATGCAGGTTTGATACCCTCTATATATTACAGTGCTGGAGTTTGATATCCAAGATGTAATTTGATACAGTGATAAATATCAAACTGTACTCCTGAAAATTCAGCTACATGTATATTTGATATAGTATATTTGTGATCGTATCTTTGGATTAAGGCAGATCTCAATTGTGGTTCCAAGCCTTCTAAGTTCTACGATTTGGCCAAGGTTGAGAAGACCTAACTTTTCTTCAAAGATCATACATATCAAATGCCGCATCCAAAGTCTCGTTTTTATATTAAGTATTTTGTAATTGACAAACTAAATTATTTTCAATAATTGTTATATAAATATAATTTTAAATTATAATAAATCTAGCTGGTGGTATTGTTGTTGTTGTTGTTGTTGAAAAATATCTGTATATTAACAAAATAAATATACAAATAATTCACAAAAAAATAGGTGGTATGGAAGTACGCTTCAACATTAAACTATGTAAAGTTTAGGATTAGGAAATAACAACAGTAAAAATAACTAGGCCTCGGCTAGGAACAAGTCATTATGAAATCATAAGAGAAAATATTAAGTTGTTAGAGCAAGGCCAGAGGATCCATATTATCAGGACTCCAAACCAAACTTGGCAAGTCATTGCCCTCTAGAATTGGCTGCCAGCAAAAACCCTGAGCAATGTCCTTATCATCTTCTTCTTCTTCTTGTGTCCCAGTAGGAGAAATGACTAGAGAGAGCTTAAGGAAATTGTCTAACACATCTGACTGACCTCTAGGTGGTGCCCTCCAAGTATCCAAATGTAGAGGAGGAGGAGGAGCATCCTAACCATCCTGTCCAATAGGGGAAGGAGGTGGAGTTTGTCACCCTCACGATTGCTTAGGAGGGGTCATGCACTGATACGAGGTACCACTATGAGAGTGACATTGAGATCGACTACGCTGATGTGCACCTTGAGGTGGTAAGACAATTCTGTCAACAAGTCTATGCTCCCTAGGTGGAGAAGGAGGAGCCCGTGCCATAACATAAGGAACATCTCCCCAATGAGTGAGAAGGTCTTAGAGATGGCCAAGATCCATGACAACTTTGTTGGCTTGTACTTATATCTATAAAAAAACATTGAAAACAATAGAGGACTTGTTTAAAGCAAAAAAATTACAATCTAAAGAAGCATTGTTAAATATTGCATTATTTATTTCATTCCATAACCAAAAGAGAAACTTCACTCTGAAAGTATGCCAGACTTCGGTATATTTAAAAGGCAAGGATAGTTTTTCTCCAAGAAGGATATACTACCAATAAAATAATTCAGGTTGAAAAGGCCTGAAGAGGTCATGAATCCATGTCCAGAACCTTTGAGCTTTGGATCAGTACTAGAAGAGGTGAGGGAGCATTTCTAGATGGTGACAGAAAGGGCAAGTGGGAAGGGAAACTCCTAAGTGAACAAGCCTTTTATCAATAGGTAAGCCATGATATAAGATACACCAAGAAAAATGAGATAATGTAGGCTCCAATCAAGCCTCCCAGACTGTGTGAAAATGGAAGTACTAGGTATGAATAAAGGAATGCAAACCCCATCTAGAATTAAGCTTGTCCACCATAGGCATGTGGGGAGTAAGCCATCCACAACCAAGACGGGGGGTGTAATTACAAAATGGAGTTTCAACATACCATTTTCAATCCTTCCACTAAACACGATTGGAGTGAAGATAAATTTTATGAAGTATTGAAGGTAGAACAACATTAATGATTTCTTGGAAGGATTCTTAATTAGCATTGCCTTACAAGAATTTGGTTTTCACCTCTTCCAAGGATAGCTACTTGTGAGATTGCTTACAAAAAATATCTTGGACAATATGAATGCCTCTACGAGATAACTTGAGAGCATTGTTACAAGGAGCCTCAGCCAAAGGGACTTCATTAAAATTGATAACATGTGACCACCATAGCGAGTAGGAGTTAACAAATAACCCATCTAAGAACCCTAAGCCATTCTAGAAAATCCATGGTTTGATCATTTCCCATAATTTTTAGATGCTTTTCATCACAAAGGACCCTAAAATTCAAATGACAGATTTTATGATAAGAATATTGGAGAAGTCGATTCCTTTCAAGTTTTTTTGCCTTAAGGCAAGGCCGAAGAGATGCAGTGATGGAACAACACTACCAAGTTTCCTTACCATCAACGGCCCACACAATCGATTTGGCATATAAGATAGTTCCTTGATGAGCCACATCAATGAGACTCATACCTCTGGCATCTCACATGAGCCAACACTAATCCCAGTCCACTCTATGCAATCCATTTCCATGAGAAGAATTAGCCCAAAGAAAATTCTTGATAATTTATTTAAGTTTCTAGTAAGAATTCTTTGATGGCACCCAACATGAAGAGTAGTAAACATGGGTGGTCACATGCACTTTTGAGCAAATTTTAAAACTACTTGCTAATGATAAATGCTTAGTCACCCAATATTCTAGCTTTTTAGCTACTCTATCAACAACATATTATCATAGCAGGGGTAGAGAGGCATCAAAAGCAAGAGGGATACCAATAAAATTGATATCATGTTGGATCTAGGCCCATCCATATTTGGTAGACCACACTGATGGGGGGAGGTATGATTGTTTGTAGCAATGAGTTTTTTGCCATTGGATTCTTGAGTCAAAGTCAAGGAAAAATGTGTTGAAACACTACAAGGCAATCCACATTATCCTCATCTTCAATAAGAGTAAGGAAAGAATCATCCACAAAGTGGCCATTCAATAATTAAATATCTTTGTGAAGGTTTTATTTATCTAGATGAAGATAGAATCCCTTAACAAAGCCCCTAGCCTACGCATTTCTAGGAAGACATCCAAAACCCTCAACAGCAAGCACATTCAAGGTAGGTTGCAGATGACATCCTTGGTGAATAGAGTGAAACAAACATAATTACTTAAAATTGACTCCATTAATCGAGACGATGTCTAAGGCATCTAGATCATTTGAGTGAAATTAGGCTCAAAACCTAGGTCTTTAAGCATAACCAAGATGAGTGGCCACACAATATGGTTATAAGCTTTTTCAAAGTCAATTTTAACAATCAAAGCTTGTTGCTGAGACATTATAGCCTATTCTATTCCTTCCCAAACCATAATTATGTTGTCTTGTATATATCTACTTCTGATGAATCATGTTTTCTCAAGGCAAAAGATGTGCGGCAACAGATTGCACAACCAAAGCGTTATATATTTGGTAATGATATTGTAGGAAACATTTAGGAGGGTGATTGGTAGCCAATTATAGATCAATTCAGGATCCTCTTGCTTAGGTATGAATTTAATGTTTCCTTTATTTATATTCTTTCCTAGAGAATGAATATGAAAGGCCTCTTAATAAACATGATGTAAGTCAAAACTGACTAGATCTGAGAGGTATTTATAGAATTCATAATGAAAACCATCAATTATTAGAGCTTTGGCATATACCATATAAGATAGTACCTCATGCAGATCATCCACATTGAGGAGCATATCACAAGCCACCCACTGGATAGGAGTGAATTTATAAGGCACCACTATGAGACACTGTTGAAGGGCAATACAATAGTTTGCAGAGAAAGCTTAAACTCTGAACACTTTTTGATAGTGAAGGACAAAATCTTGAACAATTTTTGGTGTCTCTGATAATATTTTACCAGTCTTAGAGATAGCCTGGATTTGATGCTTTGAGTTTTTGTATTGTAACATTTGAAAGAATGCTTTGGAAGCTTTATCCCCTATCATGAGCCAGTGGAGCCTAGATTTGATTTGAGCTCCTTATACATTGTAATTATCTATTATTTGGATATGATGTCACAAAGATGAGACTCTAACCTATAAGATCTCATTAAAGGGATCTTTTTTAGGACTAAATTTGAGTAGCTAAGCTCTGAAAAAGTAGCATAGTAAGATTGTCTTCAAATTTTAGCAAGATGATGGCCATAAATTCTCAAAAAAAGGGAGGTACTTCTGATGGTATCATCCCACCATAGATTCTAAATAGATTCTTGGGATGGATAGGGATTTAAATTCCAAACATTACAAATATGTGCAACAATGGGCCCATGTTTGAGCAGGGAAGTGTTTAGAAAGAATTGAATTTTGTGGACCTTGGTTTTCATGATTTGTCATGTCACTCAAAATCAAATAGGGGATTGATTGGAAAGTCAAAAATATGATAGTACCTACACCAGATGAGAAAAATTATTATCAAATGATTAATATGGTTGAGTGGACATCAATGCCCTATCTAGGTGCTTCAGAATCTGACCAAGGCCCTCCCTAAGATTACTCCAAGTGCACCATACTCTATCTATAGGCTAGTGGATTAAATTAGGTTCATAAAATCTCCATTTAGTGCACATATAATACCACACCTCCCTTTCATGAATTGCCTAATGCATTCGTTAGTGGTCCATTTTGTTTTTAAGAGATACCACCATATTAAAGTCACCACATATGACCCACTGAGTATCAACGAGATCATTCACAATCCATCACCATGAATGGGTATGCTCAATGACATCATTTGGGGTATAAAGATTAATACATCCAAAAGAATGACTTTTAATAATAAAAAAGGTCCAAACTAATCAATTGGTGGGGTCCATGCCAGATTGCACTAAGTGCAGATGCTTTCGTGGAGAAATAAATATGATCAGTCCTCCATGTCCTATTTCATGATTATTATGCAAGATAATACTATTGTACCAGATAGAGTTACTGACTTCCTTTAATAAAAAATTCATAACCTTTATTTCTTGAAGAAAAATAATTTCCATCTCATGAAAATTCCTTCTAAAATCATGCACAATAAACTTGTGTTTTGGGTCTATAAGACCCCAAACATTACATGAAAGGAAATTCATAGATGACAAGTGTTAAGAGACATATCCTTGGAGTATAGGACTCCTAAGGCATCATAACAGTTTTACAAAAAATGCCCATTATTGGAATTTAAAAAATTGCCAAATTTTTTCCTCATAGCAATATCAACCTGGTACTCTTCTTCCTCTGACTCTTCACACCTCCATGGAGGGATATGAGAGCATTTGGGTGCATCCTGCTAAGCAAGAAGTGGAAGAGTAGTTAGTTATGAGTCTAAAAAGCTAAAAGTACTGAGAAAAGGAGCCTTGAAACCCATGGTTAAAACATTGGTAGCAAGAGGGGTGTTGAAGACCTTAGGTTTTTCAAATACTTTTAGAGATTCAGCATAGGAAAGCTTTTTATCAGTAGGAGACTGGTCTTGTGGGTCATTACTTGTTGACAACCTACCACCTTTAGGATTTACTACACTTAAGCTCATGACTTTAGTGTTATTTCTATTCTTTCCTACCATAGTCCAACTATCCTCAGCTAGCTTCTTGCTAGCTTTTGGAGAGGTCTTACGAGGAAATGACGAGTAGTTGGGCACATTGTTGTAGGCTAACTAGAGGGGTTAGTCATGAATTTTTTGGTCGATGGTTTGGAAATGGGAATAGGTGTTTGACAAGTTGATACACAAGACTTCTTAGA
Source organism: Torreya grandis (assembly GCA_037957365.1). Classification (NCBI taxonomy): domain Eukaryota; kingdom Viridiplantae; phylum Streptophyta; class Pinopsida; order Cupressales; family Taxaceae; genus Torreya; species Torreya grandis. The sequence goes on from JARHVA010003003.1 coordinate 2,146,121, forward strand.
AGTTTCTTGCATCCCAAACTTGAATTTACACAAGATCCTTGAGATCTCAGTAAAGGTATACATCTACATAAACCCGCTTCTATGGTTTAGTAGAGTATAACCTGTTTTGCTCATGGAAGTTAACTCAACCTATAAAGGAAGCTATCTAGTGAATAAAATGTTAAAAGGGGAGTGAAAGACCTAGAAATTCAACCCAAACTGGGACCTTGAGTTCAGTGTGTTCCAAGACAATAAAGTCTTGTGTCTAGGGAGAGAGAATCACGAGCGAGTTACTAACATACCATGTGGTTGACCTATGGTGGATACCTCCTGCATGGGAAGGGTTGATAATATGAAATTAAAAAAAAAATCTTGGTCATAGTTTGGATGCTCTCAAGCTTTATGCCATGAGCTACATAGTCTGCTTGAACCTAAGACTTAAGCATACTTTTTGATGGAACTCGACCAAAAACATATCCTATCAAATAGAATTGTTATAGCCATTGACAACCAGAGTTAAATTCTAGAACAGACAAAATAACTTTAGGTTTTAAAGAGTTACCTCATGGTGGACCTTTACGTCAAACATCCTCGGACGCTTGTAGGGGGCCATTTCTCAATATTTTGTCATTCTTCTCCATAGCTAAAACAACTGGGAGAGAACGAGGAGAAGTCATTAAATAGTCTAGCCTCATCTAAGGTGAGAAACCCTAAAAGGCAATAAATGCAAGTCCCATAAGTAAACTAAAATCTGTAATATAACACAAGCTAGAGTGACAAAAAATCAACGGCTGACTCAATCAATAAATGTACAATGGATAAATTTATTATTAAAATTTTATTATTTTTTATTAAAAATATAAAAATTATAAAAAATAAAATAAATTATGATTAAAAGAGTTATAGTTTAATTAATATAAATAATAATAAAATATATTTACATATCATTTACTAAAATATGTTTTAATCTTTAACACTTATAAATCCAACTATCTAACATAAATAGAAATAATAATTTATTATAACAATTTCTAAATTGTGGCCACTAATATTTCTTAATATTAACGATTCAAAACAAAAAATTTAATATAAAATGAAATAAATTTATATCTATGCTAATGTCATATTACTTTGAAAAAATTGTTGTTTATTTATAATATGTTTTATATAATATTATTTTAAATTTCCTAAATATTAATAAATGGAATTTCAAAATATTCAATTAAAGAAGTTTAAAATGTATATGATCATTTTATAAATTATTACATATTTAAAATTGTATGTTATATATAAATTATATTTTATTTTTAAAATATAACAAGTTTAAAAATTATTGCTATTGTTATCTCTCTCTATATGTAAACTAATGTTATTAATATTTGAGTTGTGGGAATTTTACAAACTTTTTATGTTCTACCTTTATTTTGTGGTAATTGCTACAATTTTTGAGTTGCATTAATTTTCACAATTCAATATTTCCACAAAAATATTATGTGTGGAATTTAGAAAATCGGATTTGGATATTTACAAACAAATTTTAGAAATATTGTGAATATAAGGTGTATAAATTTTGACTAGAAGGTATCTTTAAATGAATTAAGGAAGATCATTAATTATAATCTTTAGATATATTAAGATAGAGAGATTATGATAAGTATATTTTCAATTATCAGGTATTGATATTTCATTACGGTGTATTTTTTATCGTAATATGTTCAAGTTCAAATTTTATTTTTTATCACTTTACCATGTATGACATAAAGTCATAGATCATCTCACTAATAATAAAGTACTAAAATGTGTCCTTAATAAATTTGGTCTTATACATATCCCATTCAAATACAAAAAGTATAAATATTTTGACTAAGGATCTCAAACTTCAAATATATAGAAAAATTTATTGAAGTTTATGAATCTTCAAATTTAAAAGAAAAAAGTGAATAAAAATATGTTCATTTTTATATTAACTCTATTGTACATGACCCCACTTAACCCCACCCCTAATATTTACTATAAAATTAATAAATTAAATCCTATCATTCCAAATGTATAATAGTATTTTGATATTAGGTTGGCCTATTTTAATTACCTAAATATGATGTAATGTCTTAGCATATTTCCAAGATAGTGATCCCTGCATGATAGGTTTTGTTTGATCATAAGGATGATTTGGATATGTTATTGTTGTCTCTTTTGGAAATGAATGTATATATATATATATATATATATATATGTGTATATATATATATATATATATATATATATATATATATATATATATATATATATATATATATATATACATACACACACACACACACACACACACACACACACACACACAAATCAACCAGTAACGTTTAATGTATGTAACTATTTGGTGAAAAAAAAGTGATGGAGAATATTTATCTGCACCTTATTTTTTCTTTTTTTTTACCTTTCAATGATCATGATAATGTGTCTTTCATTGGTAGAATTTATTGAGTATTTATCTAATAATTATTTACGTGTTAATATTATTTAGTTAGGCTATAACCCTTTGCCTAGATAATCTAGCCAACAAATGATTAATTTAATTTTTGGTAAATTTTCAAATTAATGTAGGGATTAAAAATATCTAAGACAATGCACACAAAGATAGAATGTATTAAGAGAAGTTAGTGACTCATCATTTTAACCAAATAAATATACATCAAACTATGCACAACTTCTTAAATTTATTTTAATATACTAACTAGTTTATAATATTTAATTAATACTTCAATTTATAATTTACATTTTATTAAAAGAGAAGTGTTTTCACATTAGGCCCACTAGAAAAGATGAAATCCTTTGGATGGACCACCTATGCATCAATGATGGGCATCATTCTAATGGATTTGTGCTTGTAAGATATTAATCAGAGTTGTAAAATTGAAAAAATAATATCAAATTATTTAATTTATAATTATTGTAATGATCTATTCAACAAATATTTAATGTCAAGTATTTTAACAGTTATCTAAATTACATCTTTGTATCTCAATAAACCATCAAAGATAGTTGATGGTCTTGACATTGAAGAATATGATGAGGATGACATAGATAATAAATTGATATTTGTTGATCATGGTCATATTGTGGTAGATGATGAGCATGAAGATATCATAATAAATGGTGAATATGTGGAGCACTAGGTTTTTTGGGTGATTCTAATTTTTTTATAAATATTTTATAACTGATAATGTATGATTTTCACTGCTTCATGAAAATGTGTGTGTGTGTGTGTGTAAATTACTTATTTTCTAATGTACTAAATTATATTTTAATGTAAGACAATAATTTATATATCTTTTTCCAAATGAATATTTTCTTTTACCAAATTGTAATAATTTTTTGACAATATTTAGAGATATCCTTATTTTATAAAATAATGCAATATCTATTTGTATTCATTTAATGTGTGTGTGTGTGTGTGTGGGGAAATTGAGGGATAAAAATGTTGGTGTGGGCTTTATAGTCCTACCTTATTTTCTTTGTCTCTCTTTTGGGGAGGATATTTTTTCCCACTATGTTTTCTCCTTTTAATCCACTTATTGAGAGTTGCATTACATGTGGGTACCTCATCAGGCCCTATTGTTGGGACCCATCTTTTCTTTTTTTCCCACCTAAGGTACGCTTAAGAGGGGTGTTAGTGTAAGATATTAATTATTCAATTTACTTATTAAATGGATAATTCCTACACATGTAGCTTTAGGTTAGTTAGGGGTCATAAGGGGTTAAGTGGGTGAGAGGGTAAGTTACACCTAGAGTTCCATCAGATTTCAACTAAGTCCCACTGTGAGTTCTCTTATGAGTTTCATAGTGAGTTAACCTTAGTCTAATTGTGAGTTCTATAGTGAGTTAACTCCCCCTATTACTTATTTATATTCCTCTTCACCAAGCTATTGTAATAGAGTAGTGAAAAGCAGATAATTGGTAACCATGTTATTTAATATATCAAGAAATTATTATACATCTTCTTGCATGTTTCTAAATACAAGTAGGGCCATTATTATTAAAAAATACATGTGTGCTCACTTTACCAAAAGATCACCTAATGGCCTATTCTAACATGGTATTAGAGATTAAAATTCTAGTAATGAACATCAAGTTTATCTATTTGATTTTAACATCAAGTTTATCTTTTTGATTTTTTTTATTACTATTTTGTATTCTTTAAATTTTTATAAAATAATTTGCATATTGCAAGCATTATCATTTGCATATTATTTTTATTTTTTTAGGTTTAAGTTGGTTAATAATTGGTTAGAGATATAAAAGGAGTCATAAAATAAAATTGGCTTGTATCTATGTAATTTATGATTCTAGTGAGAGGTACAAGGACTGGTCAGTGGTTTGAGTCACAACAAGGTAGTTTTGTAGTTCTATTTTTGGCATTTTGGAGAATTGTTTGAGAAACTAACATTTCACCAGGATCTATGAGGGTTTTGGCATCTTTTATTGCTTGAGAAATTCCTACATGGTTATATTGTTTATGAACATTCAAATTTGGGGCAATTGGATTTGTGTTATTGAGACACAAAATTGAGAGAGTTTTGTTCAGAATTTGGAGGCTTTCCTAATTTTAATTCCTCTCAAATGGCTTCTTTCCACCTGCAAAGACTCCACTAGTGCTCGCAATCCTGTCAATATGCCAACACAGTAGTCTTACACATAACACTTGTCTATCTTTGTATCCATCATCGAACCAGGTCATTACTTTGCATACTCAACCTTCTCTCCGACTATGAATATTATTGGTAGGGTGAGAGGAGAGGTGAGAGAATGTTGGTTTTAACATTGGTTATATTTGTTGTTAATTGTCAAAGGATATTTAAAATCATAAATATAATGATGTGGTGGTGTTATTATAGCTCAGATGATCTACTAGGCTTTTATTGGCCATTACTTACTTTGCATCACCATGCCCTTGCCATCTTCATTGCACCCAACCATTATTTTTGAAGTATGTACCTTATTATTTCTTCTAACTATTAATGTATTTCTAAATTTGTGTTTATTTCTAAAAACTCTATTAGATCTACATGTCTTGTGCATCATACCCAATTATTACAGTTAACTAAATATTTGGTTTGGCCTACTCACTACTTAAATATTATTGTATGTTTCATGGTACTACATGTTGATTACCATCCTTTGCATGTTATTTTCTCTCCAACTTTTATTGATAGCTTGGAAGATACGACCTACTAGCAAAGCTTACTTGTACATGCATATCTGACTATACATGCAAATGGCACTGTACAACTCCTCTAGCTAGCTCCTTTCATGAATAATGGGGGCACAAACTCTCTTCTTTATATTTTCTAAGTCATAAATTCAAAATATAAATTACCCTAAAATAATTAAGAAGAAAATTATGGTTTTAATTTTATTTAAATAGCTTTTTAATTTTTTAATTAAAACACCTTCTAAAAAGGCTTTTTTAGAAAAGTACATGTAGAAGTGACTAGGTCAAGTATTTTTTACTTTTGTTGATGTGTGGATCTCCATGGTTTTTTGTCAATTCCAATGAGTGGTTATATAATGTGCTTTGTGTTTAAACCTATCATCATTTAAAAATTTAAAGTACAATTTAATTAAATAGGCCATTAATGATGGAAAATATATTTTGCTAGAACTTTTAACTAGTAACTCAGAATTGGGTACCACTTTTTTTCTAAAATGCATATTTTTTTATCCTCTTTAATTGATATACTTTTTTTTTTTTAAAATAATCAAGTTATAAAGTGTCATATTGAAGGGGTCATGGGCCCTATTGATTTATACAACATACTTCATGCACTAATTGATCTCATCTATATAGACTCATTTTTGGCCCAATCTAAATTCCATCTATAGAGTGTGCACCATTATTGTACCTTACTCTATCAGTGATTGCTTACTTGGATGCATTATTAGCTATGCATGATGCCCCATTCATGAGTGTGCTTCAGGGGTTCATTACTGAATATTTTGTCTAGTTGTGCACCTCCTTGGTATCTTCTCTCAGTCATGTTGACCCCATTTGAGAGACTCCATATGAGAAGAGTTGTTTTGTCTCTAGTGATACTTCTTTGGGAGGATAATTATGTTTCATTGTGTGCTTACATGGAACACTTGCTCACACATAAGAATCATATTCCATTCCTATATGAAAAGATTCCTAAACCCATTGATTTTATTTTTTTTAATAAGTGGGATAATACTTGTGACAAGGTTTTTTCTACTCTATTATTACATGTTCACATGGATCTTCATTACCATGTGGAATATACAGAGTGTCCATGCATTATTTGAATCATACTATAGAGTCTTTTCGATGATCCTATTGATATTTATTTCACACTTCCTCGTCCACTTATTATTATCTATTCTAAGACTCTTGTAATCTCACCTCATGATTTTAATTATTTTGATGAAATATACATGGTGGACAATTCTCTTCCTTCTGTTGAGCCCCCACTATAGGATGAGATTTTTTGAGACCTCAGTTATCTCATTATGAATTATACATCCATTTTTATCTATTTTTTCTCTTCTAGAGCCTTCATAGACTTGCATTTAAGAGGACTTTACTAACTTTAGTGATATTATACACATCGATAGTATTGATGACTCATATGTCCTTGTAGGCATTCATCTTGTATATTTGAGTGTTTCAATTGCATATCAGTCTTCAGTTTTGACAGTTGATGATTTTTTCTCTCTTTTTGCTATGAACATTCTTTCAGTGAATATTTCACGTATAAGTTTTTATTTGGTTATTCTCCACCCTTCGTTGTACGCTTCTTCATTTCCATCTTCTATAGTTAGTCCTATGATACCTGATCAAACTTTGGCATCTTCAAGCATTAGCAAAGAGACATTTGATCATTTTAAAGAGATATACATCTTGATTCCTACACAAATTCCACTTGAGTGGGAATTTAGCAGTATGATAGCTCATGGTTTCTTTCTTCTAAAAGGAAGACATCATATTTTTTTTAGAGGGACCTACTATATCATTCACCATGCAAAGTTTTGCACATACATTCTATCTTCTTTTTGGAGGCATACATATTTCACATTTTGTAAGATACTAGGATCATCGCTATATTCTTGGGTAACTCATCAGGCCTTATTATTGGGACCTAATTTTATAGCCTACCTAAGCTATGCTTAAGGAGGGGTGTTGGTGTGGGTTTTCTAGTCTTACATTATCTTCTTTCTCTCTCTCTCTCTCTTTTTTTGGGGGGTTGGGGGGGAGGGTGGGGGGGAGGGGAGTTTTTTCTGATTAGATTTTCTCCTTTTACTCTAGCTATTGAGAGTTTCAATGTATGTGGGTACCTCATCAAGCCTTGTTGTTGAGACCCATCTTTTCTTTTTCACATAATTAAACTATGCTTAAAGGGGGGTGTCGGTGTAGGATATTAATTATTCTATTTACTTATTAAATGGATAATTTATACACATGTAGCTTCAACTTAATTAGGTGTTATAAGAGGTTAAATGGGTGAGAGGGTGAGTTACACATAGAGTTCCACTAGAGTTCAATTAAGTGCCACTGTGAGTTCTCTTATGAGTTCTAGAGTGAATTACACTCAGTCTAACTATGAATTCTATAGTGAGTTAACTCCCCCTAATCCTACATTATATTCCTCTTCACCAAGCTTTTGTAATAGAGTTGTACAAAGTAGATAATTGGTAAGCAATGAATTTAATACATCAGGTAATTAATGTATATCTTATTTCATGTATTTGGATACAAGCATAGCCATTATTATTTCACAATACTTGTGAGCTCACTCTACTAAAAGATCACCTACTGGCTTATTATGACAAAAAAGAGTCTTAAGTTGACATGTTTTACCTGAAAAAATGAGGATTCTAAAATTTCAAAGATTAGTTAAGATGCCTACATTAAAATTTTTAAGATGAGCAAGTTGGGTCAAAGAATAATAGTGTGTCTAAAGTTTTAGCAGAAAAAATCCACATACACTTCCAATCTCTCCTCAAAATATCTTGAATTTGGATCATTGATATTAATAAAAAATGAGTTTTAGATTATATATACAAAGATGTAGTGCATATAGATTTTTGTAAATTTTTATAAAATTTTTAATTATTTTTTAATATTTATTTTTTAATTGTTATACTTTTGAATCTAATTTGAAAACTATGATATTTTTTGAAATGGTTAAGTATAAAATAATTAAATAACTTAAATTCAAATAAGTACTCACATTTTTTTAGCAAAACATTGTATATATCCAACTATCTCCCCACCCCAAATCCCCCCCCTCTCCCCCGAGTCCTCGCCCCCCACTTTCCCCAACACATCCTTTCTATAGAATAATTTACTATTTTTTAAAATCTATTTTTAGTACTGGAAAGCCTCTTGAAGGCTTGTAAATATTGTTGTATTTTTAAATTTCAACAAAGTCACAAGGTAGACATGATAGAAAGAAAGATTCATACAATATAAATATTATATAAAAAATATTTATTCATTGTCATTATTATATTTTTGGATTACTTAGGAATACGAGTTCGATCGAGGTGTATAGAAAAAACAATACAATTTCTTAAACTAGCATAAAGATATATAGAAGTTGGCAACTATAATTATTATTTTGTTATTCAGAAAAATATATGGCTAGAAATATTTCATACAAAAATGTTACAGATTATCCTTTTTCAACTTATAAGTAACAATAAAATTAAAAAGAGCTAATTTTATACAAAGATCTAACTTTATACAGTACAAATGTTTACTACTTGTAGAGTCTACGTGACTCTCTGACTTATTATCTTTTCGTTTATTATTCCTTGTAGTCTTAAGATACGATCAACATTCCATTTATGTAATATAATTAAATGAATGATTACAAAATATATATTTGTCAACTTTAAGACTATACACATTGCAAGAACTGCAAATTACTATTCACACTACCCTATTAACAATTCCTTGGGCTTAAATATTTGTCTACTCCAAGACAAAATTCATTGTCAAAGTGCAATGGCATTCAACATACTTGACAAATGAGTGATATTCATTATTTTTCTTTTTTCTTATCTGATTTTGAAGCTTTGTTCTTAATTTCACTGTTATTTATTGATTTTCATTTCTTATACTTTACTTAGCCATCCTTTTGAGTTTTCAAATAATTAATATATAAAAATACTAGCCTTTACAGGGTATATATATATACACACACACACACTCCTATATATATATACACACTCCACTTATATATATATATATATATATATATAAAAGTACAGTATTTGTAAGTGGGGTGAATTTTTTTAAATATATATTTGTTTTTAAAAAAGTTCACCCCGCTTACAAATACTGTACTATATATATATGTTTTTAAAAAACTTCACCCCACTTACAAATACTGTAGTTAAAAAAAATCTCATCCAATAACTTGCAGTGTCCCAAAATATATAAAATTATGGCACCGTGGTATATCTTGTTGTCGAGGTGGTAGTGGTGTAAGTAATCCCTGACTAACTTTATTAGATATCTAACTGGATGAAGACAATGCCCCTAAGGTGGATTGGATACGATTCTCTAATTGCCTTCGGCAGCCTTGTGGAATTTGTTGATCCATTAGTGTTTGTTGGATTTTTTTTTTCTTGTTGGAATATCATTCTCTTTCGTAACACTGCTAGTTTTATATACGCAAGCTCATCTAGCACATTCCGAGCTGAAGTCATGATAATCATAAAGTCTTCTTAAAATTCATGTTAATATGCTTGGGCCGACCTTGTCAATTTTGAAAAATGTGCACAATTGTGCCAAACGTTTCATGATTCCCCCACGTCATATTCACGCATGGCTACAATAATTGGCCTCTATTTTTGCAAACTGTTAATCTATGTCAACGTAGATATATTCAAAGCATTCAATAAATCGATGTGTTTGAACTCCCGCAAATGTACCATGCCATCTCGAGTTCCCAGATCCATATACGTTGCATCAGATTTTCCATATACTAGAGAGATCATGTCATAGCGGCTCTAATCTGGCTTTGGTGCCCAATTCCTACAATCAACGCTTACATGGGGTCCATTTTATCGAACTGAACTTATTGTCATTCCTCATTTCTTCATATTTAACTTTCTGTCGAAGAGTTTAATAGTTATCTCTTTCATTTTAATTTCTGCGTATGCGAGCACCTTTTTGTACTCCTCAAATAACTCAGATATTGTCTGGGTGTCAATGGGTTTATTCCACACCTACGATTTTAGTTCACCGAACCACTGCAAGGAATACTAGTATTTTGAGAGCTTTGTTAACAATGTCGTGAGCTGAAAAAGCTCAGACATCATTTTTGCAGCGAAGTCTTGTTTTCCTCCATCAACATTCTTACCTTCAAAATGTTATCTTTTAGCCCATCGCTAACTTGTTTGATTCGTATTGTGGTCTGGCTCATAGACACATTGAATTCATATTTACCCTAAACTTTTTTTCCAAGCCCAGTTTTGCCATATTTACTAATATTTGCTTGAGAACTATTTTCAATGCAAGTTGTGTTGGCTACGGAAAATGTGATAGATTGGATTGTTGCATCTGAGTTATGGGTAGTGCACCTTGTGGGTGGACTCTAAAAATTTGTCCACCGCAAACTAATTTTATCGTTTCCCGTTATTGATCTTCATTAATGTGATCCTAATTTTTATGAGATGGATCCTAATATAGTTTTCTCTTGTTGGGCATATGACTCACTTATCCTAGCCACCTTGGAATCATATCCTTGAAATTTTATTCATGTGCCTGATCATGATATTTAATTTTGTTTGTTCGCTTGGACTAGTTTATTTTTGTCCCATGGTCTCCTCCATAGCGTTGCATTGTAAGTCCTCTGCTTTCCAGTTTTTACTTATTGTTGTTCTTCTTTGTCTACTTCCTCTTTCTTGTATCATTTATTATCTTCCTTTTATTTCACTGCTTACATGTAATCCTTCTTCTCACTTAGCTCTTTCTCTTCCTTCTTGTTCTTTTGCTACTTTACTTTTACTTGCTTTGTCTCTTACTTCAGATTTTCCCTTCTCTTCTCACCCATTATCGACCTCCTTACTTTTTTATTTATCTTTTACAATTTTGTCTTCCTTAGCCCTTTTTAATTCCTCTACCCTTTTTTTCTCTTCTTCCTCTTTTCTCATAGTTACATCCTCTATAGCTTTGTTGTTCGCTGATTTTTCTCATTTCTCCCTTTATTTTTTCACTTTCATAATTGTATATTCTAACTCCTCCACAACTTCAGTATGTGACTTCGCAACATTTGTGAAAGGATTCTCATCATATGTGTTTTCTGGCATTGGTTGAGTTGGATGAGTCATAAAATGTGTCTTCTCACATTGTGTTAAAGTTGTGTCAAAGACTATTTCATTAACTTTCCCATTTTTTCTTGCATAAACAACATTGATGGAATGAAGAATGCACTAGAAAGAGTCTGAGGTGATATTAGGATATGAGGAGGGGTCGTGACTTTTTTGGGGAATTGTGGAGACTAGGTATGGTTATGTGAATAAGTTATTACAAATTTAAATGGAAGAGGTGGGATTGGTTCATGAAGGACCTAGGTGTTGAATGGAATGTATACAGTGGTGTTGTAAATTTTGAGGTTAATGTTTATTATCTAGGAATGGAGGACTTAGTTTTAGAGGTTTGGGATATAGGATTTGTTTCCTTCTTTACCACATTTTTTAGTCTTGTTTCTCATGTTTATGCCTCCTAATAACTCTTGTAAGGATACAATGTTTATTGTGAGGCCTTATTTCCAAACTAAAATCCAAGCATGTGTTGTTTTTATGCCATGTGTATGCAACCTCTTTTCCCATGTCTCTTACTGAACCCACATCAACTTGAATGGATTTTAATTTTATTATTCCTACCCCTCATCGTTGTACAGATTAATTTTACTTAAGAGTCTAACCCTCATGTTTTATTTTTAGCATATTAATTAGAATTAATTCCTCTTCATTCAAAACATGTTATGGTGTCATGGTTGCTTTTGATTCTATTATTGTGGGTGGAGAGAATATTTATTCCAACATTAACTTGCTTTGTCAAACCTCTTCTCATGTGTCTACCTAAATTTATCCCAACATATTTGGGAGTTACATGAGGACATGTGAGATGCCATTTTATGGATGCATGGTTTGCATTGCCTTCTAGAAGAACATCTACTTCACTTTTTCCTCATATGAGATGTTCCTCATGTCTTTTTGTAGGATATATTTTCACAAATTTTAATGATATTACAAGGGTATTGTAGTTGATGTCATCGAAAATCATAGGAAGCATGGGATCAACTATCATGGGCCACTTAGGATAAACTAGTTGAGTTTCTAAATTATTAGCCTTATTCCAAAAGGCTTCACAAGTTGTGCAGGTTACTCCTTTCAAATTTTAATTTCATTCTCTGATCATGAGCATGCTACTTGTGATTCCATCATTTGTGTTCATGTTGGCAGTGTATTTCATGCAACAGTCTATTTTTATGTAAGGAAGTTATTTTTCCACATTATTTATACTTGCACCTCTGGTAGGGTGAAAATGAAAGGAAGTGGGAATGTTGGTAGAGTCTTGAGATCATGCACTCATAGTAGTTCCCCGTCACTCAATTTTATAACTATTGTGATGGTCATAAGATATTACATGATTTCATGTGGGAATCAAGGGTTCACAATGATGGAATAAATTAAGATACCACACCATTCATCCCATGGAGTGAAATATAATACTATCAAATTAATTTATAATATTTTTGTTTATTTATTTAAAATTATAAGGTAATATGACCCTTTTAGTACAAAATCATATTCATGCATTTAATGTTAGTAGTAATTATTAGGTAAGGGGATGCAAGTACTACACAAACATCTTAATGAATTGAGGCTTTCACAAATTTTAAATAACATGATGATGTATTATGTATTGTTAGCATAAACATTAATTATTAAATAATACTAACACAAGCACCCTATTAATGGTTACGATAATTTAAGATTTGTAGTAATAATTTCAAGGTGCACAAATTAAATTAAATTCAACTTTAAATAATATAATATATTTATAATAATCATTTTAATAAAAAAAATCATAAGTTACAACATGGATGCAAATCTTGCAGCTAGGTTTTTTAACCCTAAATACGATTTGATAGTGACATATCTATAAGGAGGCTTCATTCATAATAATGATGTGAAAGCAACAAATGTAGGGGTTATGTAGTGGGAGAAGAAAGGCAATGAAGGAGATGGATCGATCACCATTGTTGAGTCAATGACATAGAAAACATAGGACTTATAAGTTATTAATGATGATAAAGCAACATGCGGAAGGCTTGAAGGTGAGGTAGATCACGTGGATGGCTATTTTCCTACAGTACCAAGGGAGGTAGTCATACATACATTTTATTTAGAGTTTATGATTAAATGAGTCGGTGGTAGCAGTCATGATCAGTTGTTAATTTGAATAAGGTTTTGACATTCTCATTTTTAGGTGTAGTTTTTTGGTCATAACAGATTGAAATATAGAAAATGAAACCACTAGACCTTGCTAAATCAACTCCCAAATCAGCTTTATAGGGGAGGAGCTTGAGGAGGTACTAGACCTTGAAATTTACTTTATGATCAAAGTATAAATTTACCACTTCAATCACTTATAGCCTAATCTTCATGATCTTCACACCTATATCTCAGATCTATGGCATCTCCTGATGGAAGGTAAACTAGAAATTTATCCCTGTGCTATGGGATTATTTATTGTAGTTTATGATCTTATATAAGATAGGAATGCCTTTTTTCAAGATCATGTATGGACATGGGATCAACATCTCTTTCTGATGAAAACATAGTACCCATCATTAAATCCTTTCATGATATCCTTCAATACCAACCTTGTTTGGGTATGTTACTACATCTTCCACTCTAGTTCTGGGTCAAAACTTAATTCAAATCTATGGGTAATTCCCTAGTTCAATACCCATTGACGAACTATACTACTAATAGACTGCATCATTTCACTTTTGCTTGAATCTTGGTTGGTATAAATATTTCTAAATTCCTTCCAATTAAAACTGATTTGAAAGTTGAGGAAAGACATTGTACACAACCTTTCAATTATGAGGGTTTACCTTTTTGATTTTGTAGATGTTTCGAAACAAGCCATTTGGTTACGACTTGTAATAGTTTCAAGTGCAATATTGAGACTTCTTAGTGGAAGGACACCCTTCTCGAACATATTAATGTGAAAGGCATTTGTGACCATGAAACAACTCAGAGTGAAGTACAATAAATAACTTCAAAAGCTTTAGTACTTGAGACAAGTGAGGTGAAATCCAAGTCTAGGGACATTATTGAGGTACATAAACATGAGGTAGAAGGAACCTTATTGAATTCAAAGATCACTCTAAATGAATGTATAATAGCTCATGTTTTAAATATTAACACCCAACCCACAAATTTGATTGATGGTTTTATCCCTATTTATCCACATTTAGGGGATAGAGAGGATTCAATTGTTGTGTGTGAAAATTAAATAAATGTCAATATAAAAAGGGCCCTAAACTAATGAACATGACCCTCTGCTTCCAAAAAGGATATGGTGTGGGAGAGACATTGATTTGTGAGATTTGAGTTTGATGGTTTGAAGGTCTATAGTATGTTCACACCCTATTCTTAGTTTACCATTAATAGAGATGTTTCATTAAAACTTTTAATATTATATTTTTCTTCTCCTCTATATAAATGTAGAGTCTCTTTCAAACCTCTCATTTTACCATTATCATATATATATATATATATATGAAGTGACTAAAAATATTTTCATATATTTCAAATTAAACAATAATTCATTATTAAAAATTTGATGTAAGAACACCTTTTCACCCTACTCCTTCAATTTTTTTTTGAGAAAATACAAAATAACCCTTTATTTCAATTATATGAATATACTAAGTATTAGAAGAACGCGTATGTAATTGTATTAAGTATAATTTAGCTTCAGAGGCAATATATTTGCTTGCACGTCATTCCAATTACACTTTTTTTCAAAAAAGCTTAAAAGTACTAGATATTTATTGTTTTGGATTCTTTTAAAACATATATATATATATATATATATATATATATATATATATATATATATATATATATATATATATATATATATATATGGAGTAGGGTGAAAAAGTGTTCTTACAACAAATTTTTAATAATGAATTATTGTTTAATTTGAAATATATGAAAATATTTTTAGTCACTTCAAATAAATAATTTTATTATATATATATATATATATATATATATATATATATATATATATATATATATATATATATACACGTCAATTTTTTTTGAGAAAATACAAAATAACCCTTTATTTCAATTATATGAATATACTAAGTATTAGAAGAATGCGTATGTAATTGTATTAAGTATAATTTGGCTTCAATGGCAATATATTTGCTTGCACGTCATTCCAATTACACTTTTTTTCAAAAAAGCTTAAAAGTACTAGATATTTATTGTTTTGGATTCTTTTAAAACATGTTATATATGAAGGAGTAGGGTGAAAAAGTGTTCTTACAACAAATTTTTAATAAAGAATTATTGTTTAATTTGAAATATATGAAAATATTTTTAGTCACTTCAAATAAATAATTTTATAAAATATTTTCATATATTTCAAATTAAACAATAATTCATTATTAAAACTTTGTTGTAAAAACACCTTTTCACCCTACTCCAATTTTTTTTTTTAGAAAATACAAAATAACCCTTTATTTCAATTATATGAATATACTAAGTATTAGAAGAAGGCGTATGTAATTGTATTAAGTATAATTTAGCTTCAGTGGCAATATATTTGCTTGCACGTCATTCCAATTACACTTTTTTTTCAAAAAAGCTTAAAAGTACTAGATATTTATTGTTTTGGATTCTTTTAAAACATGTTGCCGAGGGGCATAGTGATAAAGAAGACACGTTCTCCCCCAAATTATTTGCAACGTCTGGTGTTCGACCTTCACCCCAAACCCTGATTCGCCCCCTGGAATCGGCCATGGACAGATACATGCAGCCATCCCAATCCCAGCTTGAAAAGCGTCAGCGGAAGGGATTAGCAGATTGTAGAAAACGAAAACCACCTGTGGAAGACGACAGCCGACGAAACACAACGTTGAAGAAAATGACGCTATACAAGGTGAAGGGGAATGCTAATATCAATGACAGCTCAAACATTACGTCATCCTCCCTTCAGCAAGGGCAGGGATCCAGCAGGGGAAGCGGATCGCCACGGGCGGGGTTCGATCCCCTTGCCTTTAACGTGCATAAAAATCCCCTTCCTGTATTGCCTCTCCCGCAGTCCAAAGTGGTTAATTGGCGGCTGGCTTGTTTTATGGCGAGGGAGTACCTCTCCCACGAGACACTGCTGGGGAAACCATGACCGCTGCACGATTCGAACACACCAGCCCGTGATAAATCCTCCGCCAAGCAGAAGCTCCCTGAATGGGAGGAGAAAGGCAATGAAAAGGAAAAGGAAAAGGAAAAGGAAGGGCTCTACACTATTCTGAGCACCGATTTCCTCCGCTCCGATGACATGCACTTTCCGGGCATTTTAAATCCTTCGCAGTTGGCCGCTTGGATCGGATTGAGATGACCAAATCCAAGAAAAGAAAAAACGGAAAGAATAAAAAGTAAGCCGGTTGAGTTTGTTTGCAGTGCGGGTGGGTTCGTCGGTCCGGAGTTAAATAGGCAAGGCCCAACGGAACGGATACCACTCCGTGCCTGTCAAATCGCCAAAGCCTTCTGAAAACATTATTTTATGCCGGTAAATGTTTTCTTTTGTATGAAATACCAATTTTAGTCACTTCTAATACAGTAGTTAAATTCAATAGAATAGAATATAAGATTCATGTCCGATAGTACCTATAACCCTATAACAGGTCAATGGTAGTGGTTTTCATTTTCAAATGTACGCATCGATGTTTCAAGGGACCCGAGTTAGGTACATGGAACTCACTATGCACGTAATTTTATTTTCATCGAAAAACCCTTTTGCTTGAATGAGAATTATTATGTGGGTGGACGTTTATTTCAATTTTCCAATTATGTAAAATTAAACTCTTTTTCTTTTTTTCATGTTTTTAATTATATTAATATTTAAATTTGATATTTATTTGATTATTTTATAAAAGTTTTTTGAAAAATTAGTAAATCCTAAAAAAATGGTGTTTGAAGTTTGTGTTTATTTTTCAAGAATATTTAATCAAACATAATATTATGGTACACTTAAATGGAAGCAATCTCTCACCATTTAATATGAAATTTACATAAAAAAATAATATCGTCATTAATGAATGTGATATGTGACAAATTTAAGATAGACTTTTTCCAGATTCATATCTCTTAAAAAAATTTAGATACATATATTCAAATTATTTATACTAATTGTGGTAATAGAAAATTTTTATAATAACAACGGATAATATGCGTGGAGTATAATTGTATAAAACACTAATAAAAATGGTAGACATTACATTTGACATATATTTAATTGTAATATTGGAAGAATAAAAATAGTAGACATTACATTTGACATATATTTAATTGTAATATTGGAAGAATAAAAATAATATAGACTCGATATCATCTACTAGTTTATTTTTCAGTAAAAAAATAATTTTATTCTTCACATTGTTTTGATATTTTCATTTCCTTTATTTTTACTATTCTTTTGATATCAAAGATGTAAATTTAATGCATAGTATATCTAAACTTTAATAAATCATTTAATTTTATTCTTCACATTATTTTGATATTTTCATTTCCTTTATTTTAACTATTCTTTTGATATCAAAGATGTAAATTTAATGCATAGTATATCTAAACTTTAATAAATCATGTCCTACATATAGCATGGGTTAGAGATATAGAAAAATATGATGGATTTAGTGCCTACAATCAAATATACAGTGCTCTTATCCAAATATTCTCCTTCAATACAGTTGATAATAATATTTACTGAAGGTACTATTAAAGGAGTTTTACTTAAAACTATAATTTTGTGGCCTCTAGTTCCTTGCACCTTTATACAAATAGATTATACTAGCTTGTTAATATGTTCTCGATTTTAACTTTCGTCGATTTAAATAGGTCGAACCATATTTAACATTCATGTCTACTCTTGTAGAGCAGTTGATAAGACAAATAACTCTCAACAAAGAAGTCAAAGGCAATTGGTTGGCCAGGTATGGAAGATATTAACTATTTAAATGGTTGGTACTCTTTGAAAAATAAAAAAATATATTAGTTCAAGGTAATACCAAGTTGACAATATAAAAATTCAAATATTTATTGTAGATAATGTTGAAATCTCATGGTAATGTACTATAATTGTTTTATTTTTCTGTAGAGATAAAAAAAAACTATTGAAAAAAAGGTGAGTGGAACATGAAAATAAGAATGTATAAGCCCAAATGTCATGCCATGTTTCATAATGAACAAGCCCTGACATGACATAGTTTTCAATTTTGGGTATAAAATATTTAGATTTTTCTAATAGAAAAGTATATAAATTTTAGTAGAGTACTATTTATAGTGAATGAAGTACGCCATAGGAGTTAGAATGGTGCATGTTTAAAATAAAATATGCATTTAAATACATAAAATAATGACTGACATTTAAAGTTATGTTAAAAGACTGATTTAATCGAAATGCTCATAGATATTTGTAAGAAAATATTAAATCATAATTTATCAAATATACATATTTTGAAAGTGAACATGAAATAAATTTATATTTAAATAAATGTTCTTAAATATAAAGGCTTCTTCTATTTTTGGCTTCTATCCTTTTTTCTTATTTTTTTTGACTTCTTATTTATTAATTTTATTTAGAAGCAAATGATCAAAATAATTATATTTTTATACTATTTATAAATTCTTTTGAAAGGTTCATATCTATTTTAATACATAAAATATGATCACATACTTATCTCATATTTCAAAAAAATTATTTTTTCATCGATACAATAATTATTTCATTTAGTACAAGACTTGATATATACTAATGTGACAAGGAATGCATTGAGTCTTCACATAATCTACTGAATAATATAAGATACATACAAGTCAACATTATATTTTTAACACTCACCTTCAATCTTGAATTACCATATTGATGATGCCTAAAATTCAACTTAGACGTTCAAAAGTAATCTTAGTTAATGGAATTATGAAAATTTCATCAACCTGATCTTCATATCAACAAAACTCTAATAATATTGCACCATTTTTTATGAGTTCTCTTATGAAATTGAAATGTTATATCATATAAATGTGCCCTTTTCTTTTTTGAAACACATGGCTATATTATAATGTTATTGCTGGATTATTATCATAAAAGATCTTTGTTTCTCCTTTTGACTCTTGCTTCGAGTTTGAAAACATTCTTCTCATCCATATTACTTTACATGTTCCTGACATAGCTACTACATATTGTGCATTTTAAAAAAAAAGAGATTTAATTGGTTGTTTTTGGAAGCCCATAAAATTACTTCTAAACCTAACTAAAAAACATATCCTTGACTACTCTTTCTATCATCAATGCTTCCATCACAGTCATTATCTATGTAATCAATTATCTTGAATTCATTTATTTCTATATATAAAATACCTTTTAATCACTTTTTTAACTTATGTATCTCATAATTATTTTCTTTGTTTTCTAGTGTTAGTTTTTTAGAGCTTCCATGAACCTAGAAATTAGACTCACTACATACATTATGTCAGGCCTTGTTGATTTCAAATACATCAAAATTCCAACTAGATTTCTTATCTAATGCTGGATTCACATTGTTGTCCTTATCCTCCTTGTTCAATTTAAAACTTGGTGGAATAGGTGTAGATGTTAGTTTGCATTTCAATGTACTAAACCTATTCAAAACATCAATAACATACTTGGATTGATAAATGTAAATTCAATCATTTGTTTGACTTAATTCAATGCTAATAAAATATTTCATCAAAGTTAAATTTGTCATCTCAAATACTTTTTTCATTTTTTATTTAAACATCTCAATTAACAAATTTCCTATGAATATCAAATCATCACCATATTTTAACATAGAAATAAAATGTAACCTTGATCATTCATATTGATGGATATAATTTATTTAGTTTTGCTTTTGCTAAAACCATCTCTTAACAAGTATGAGTCAATGTGACCATACCAAGATCTTGGTGATTTATTAATACCATTCAAATTTTATTTCAATCTATAGATTTTGTTCTCATGATAAAGAATCTCATTAATTGGTGGTTTTTACCCACACTTCTTCTTCCAATACTCCATTTAGAAACATTGACTTGACATCCATTTGATAAAATTTCCACTTATTCTAAGTTTTAAGTGCTAAAATAGATCTAACTATATCCAATCTTGATACAAGTGTAAATGTATTGTTGAATTAAATTATGTGCTAATATAGTACCCATTTCCAACTAATATATCCATATGATTCTCAATATTTTAGGCAACATTAAACCATGTTCTAGACCCATTTTACTCCAATAACATCTTTTTCTACAGGAATATTGAATAGATCCCAGCTATGATCTCTCTTTATTAAATTATTTTATTCATGTCCATGGAGTTATACCAATTCACATTCTCAGTTCTTTCTTCAATATATATTAGATTAACTACAATATATAATGGAAATCCAAAAATTCATTATTTTATTCTTCATTTCTTAATGATTCATGTATTTTTTTGACTTCTTGACTTTTTTGAGGTGTCATTAGAGTGAGACCTCAAAAAATATGTATTTGAAGTTGTTATTGAGGAGTCAGTCGAGTGGTACATTGGAGTTGTTTTGTCTTATATTGAAGTTGGCCTTAAAGTGTTATCTAAGTAATATCTTGTGGGAGGTAAGGTTGCATTTGTAGTTGAAGGTATCATTGTGGAGACACCTTTTGAAGTTGGGATACTAATTGATGCCATGTTTCCATTTGTTGGCTCATTTTTATTTGAAGGTATTATTGCCATGATAGTTAAATTCTTTTCATTCCTTCCATCTCATGCATTTTCTTAAATGAATAGAAAATATCTACTAATTATCATTTTATTGGTAATTGTGTTATACAACTTATATGCTTTTGAATCATCAATATATCTTGAAAAAAAAGTTTATAATTTATCATCCAATTTATTTCTCCCCTAATATGTGACATGAGAATATGACACACCAAACAATCTTAAGTAAGAAATAATGGGATTTTTGTTACTCTAAACATATAGAGGAAATACACCAAAAACACTCTTTGGAGGACATATATTTTAAATATATACTGAGCATGCTACTTCTTCATCTCAACAATCATATGGCAAGTGCTTAGATTTCAGTATACTTCTTTCCATTTGCATTATCATGTTTTTCCTTCAACACTATTTTTCTGAGTTTTATACCTTGTGGTGAACTATTTCCTTTATCCATTTTCTTAGAAATAATTTATAAATTCATTAGATACACAATCACCTCATCTATATGATATTAACACTACTATGTAATGTTCACTTTAATTTTCAAATGAAGTTTTTAACTCCTTAAATATATTATTTTTTTTAATTTATGTTTCAGGAAGTATACTTAGGTTTTCCTATTGTAATTATTAATAAAGGTCAATAAATACAAAGTATTTACAATAGAGGGCATCTACATATGCCCACATATATTAGAGTGAAAAAGTTAAAGTAGATATTTTGATCTCCATGATTTATCTAAATTAAATGTTTCCCTATGCTATTTTCCAAAAATACACTCCTCAAAAACATTGTTCTATTAATCTAACAAAGGAAAATCCCTTTAAAATATTATTTTTATATAAGTAGTTTAAACCAATAAAATACAAATGACCAAATATAACATATTTTAAAATCAATATACAATTCATTTTTCATTCTCAAAGGAAATACTTTATTCTTTTTCTTTAGCACTTGTGCAATTAGCTTATATTGCCATTTATATCAAGAATCACACATATATCACTCTAAAAAAAAAACTCTATATCATTTATTTATTAGTTGTCCAATGTTAATTTGTGTTTACAATTAAGATTATAGTACACATATAGGATATGTTTTATCTCTCCCTGCATGGTTATAATGTTTATTGTCCATTTACCCATGACAAATGTGATTTTATCATTCCCTAATTTTAATTTTGATTTCATAGAGTCATCTATGTTTCCAAACATATCATTGATTCCATTTGTGATTAGTATAACCTATCTAGAACCAATACTTATTTTTTATATTGATTAACCACATTAAAAGAAATATAATTTGAATTATTGTTTTTAGTCTCAACTTGATTTACAATTGAAAATCTTTCCCTTTTCCTACTAGTACCAAATTTATTATTTTTACACTCATTGGACTAATGACCTAATTTATTGCACTAATAACTTTGGACATGATTTTTATCATACCTTTGACCTCCATGGGTGTGATTATGGTTATAGTTGTTGCCTCTACCTCTTCCTCTTATAAATAATTGGTATTTATTCTTCTTTCTTCATGGAAATTGTTGATCCTTCCTCCTCCTATTGTATATTTTTTACTTATTCCTCTTCCTCTTGTGCCTTTATTACTATTACCTGACACATTTTATTTGAATCATGTTCTTTGAGAGAATTAGTTGCCTTGTTCAGACTTTGCTCATGAGTTTCTAAAGACCCCATAAACTCAACCAACAAATACTATTGACTAATCTCTTGAATCTTCAATATACAAAATAATAGGATCAAATATAGTAGGAAGACAATTTAAAATATGTTTTACTACCTTATGATCTTCTAATGTGTCTCTATGAGAAGAAAACTTAATTTACTATAATGGTGAGCATGGGGTTTGTGGATCCCCATAGAATATTTTTTTGTGTTTGAATGGGTCTGATGAGCAAGAAATGTGAGAGAAAAAGGGATAATTATAGGGGAAAGGAGATCCAATGCTAATGGATGCCTAGTCTCAACCCAAAGTGTTAAAAGGATGAAATCAAATAAGGATTGACACCCATCTTTTGCAGATATTATTAGGGTGAGGGGGTAGATAACAAAAGTGAAGGATATTCCTTCAGTCATATTCAGTGAAAAAGAGATTGAGGTTATTTTAGAAAGGGAGGATGTATCTCTTCCTAGGGTATGATTTGTAAAATTATAATTGTAAATGATATGGATTAGGATTCCAAATGTCCTTTATCAATTTTTGGATTATTTTATGTTTAGATCAATAGGGAATATTATTTTAGAATTTTTGATGATAGATGATTTGATTGAAGATAGGGGCACTCTACATATTCCCATTTCTTTATAAATGTTGATTTAACTAAAGATATTCCTTCTCAAATTAAACTTTAGGTTACTAAGAAAATTTAGATTCAACCCATAGACATTGAGAGAATCCATTTCATATGTCCTATATGTTTCAAAACTGGGCATTTAGTTATGAGTATCCAAGCTTTAAGTTCAATAAATCTATTTTTTGGTGGAAGGAAGTAGCCATTGAACATATTATATTCCAAGATGGGAATGACAGTCATGAAAAAAGTGAGGGAATATATTTAATCCCATAAACCCCTTTGGAAGTGATGGAGTATACTCAAAAAAATGAGAAACCTTGTGTATAAACTCAGGTTCAGGAAGTGGTCGCATAGTTGTGTTATAGGAGAAAAATGTTAATGCAAAACATTCTCAAGCTTCATTTGTCTAGATTCCTTTAGTATGAAAAGGTTTGACATAACCATTACTACCATAGAAACAAGGGAAATCTATGGAAATCTCCATCCCCATATTTACAAATATTGAGGAGACAGGTGAATGAAACAATTGTGAGAAACAAAAAGAGAAGAAAAGGTAAGTATGAATTGAAACCCATGAATATGTGTCTCATATCTCAAAAATAAAATCTTATGAGAGAGAGAGAATTAGTAGTAGTATTTCTAGTTCTTGTAGGGAAATTGTTCTTGTTGAAAATGTTTGCATGTGAGGCCTATTCAAACTATTCTTTTGTTGATTTTTGTCTAAGTTTGGGATGTTCAACTCTTTTTTTTGTATGTTCATGAATTTGGATTTAACTATTTGTTTCACTCATAGGATTAGGTCCCTGGTTCAAAAAACTAATAAAAAAATAAAAAAAACTTCATTTATCAAATTTGATTCTTTCATTTAAAAATATAAAAATATCATTTAAGCATTTTTAGTCTCAACTATTTTACTTTGATGGTTCCTTGATATGATTTTTGCAGATTAACCCATGCTTGCTTGGATGTTTTTGTTGTTACAATCATTGGGAAAATTGACTCATCCATTGCACATTGAATGAAAAATTATGCCTTTGGATCATTATCATTATTATCCTTAAGAATATTTTTTTGCACTTGTGTAATGGAATTATGTGTGACTTGTTCCACTAATTCTATAAAACCATTATCCAACCAGCCCCACAACTCCCAAGAACTAAATAAAATCTTCATCTAGATGGTCGAATACTCATAGTCCTTTTTATTAAAGTGAGGAATAGTTTTAAGCAATTTTTTTCTATCCACGCCCACCTTGCTTTAATTATATTGATATCTTGAGTTTCTTATTTGGATTTGATAACCTCTAGTCGATATGTTTGATGAATATGTAGTCTGAGAACCAAGCTTTGATAGAAATTTAAAGGTCTGTTAAAATACAAATTCAAAGTAAATGCTTAAATTCAAAGTTGTATGCAAATCTTAAATGATGATTTATGTAACACATACTTAGAAAATAAACATTAAATAAATTCCTATTAAAATAGATGTTATTTCCTTCAAAGATTTATTCTAATCTTGGCTTGTCATCTTTCTTCTTATTTCTCTTACCTTTCCTTACAACCAAATGACAACAAATACACTATTTATAGATTATTTATATCTTTCTCTTGAAGGTTCTTATCTACCCTAATACATCAAATATGATCACATATTTATCTCATATCCTAAAAAAATATTGCTTTATATATATGATAACTACTTCATTTATTAAAAAAGACCACATATTAAAGAGGAATTGAATGCATCAAACTTTAGGAAAATAGTACCCACAAAGATTAAATGCATATATATCAAGCTTATTTTTCCAACAACATTGAGCTATATACTAAGCAATGTTTTGAGTGGTGAGGGAAAATGAAGTAAAAAATGCTCACACCTTACAAGTCCATGCCAAAATGAAGAGAAGGAACATAAACAAGACATGCCTTACCACAAAAAAGTGTGGGAAATTTTGACAACAAACAATTTTATTTTATTCATATGCCAATCCAAGCATAATTCATTATATGCTATGCACATACAATGCATATGAAGATAAGTCATATGAACAAAATTCATTATAGGCTATGCACATAAAAGGCATATAAAAACAAGATTTTTAGTAAGATATTATCTTTTGGACATTCTTTTTCAGCAAAATAGTTTTACCATATGTCATTGCATGGAATGCCATGGTGGCAAGGATGTTCACAAAACTAGTCTTAGCATGGTTTATTTAGTAGCAAATTTTTGTTAATTCATGAATATTCAATTTTTAGAAATTTTAATTTGGTGATTTGTTTGGATTAGGAAAGAGCATTGTGTCACCTAAAATTCTAGGTTATAAATAAGATTTATAGGTTGGCTCATCTACCATTTACAACTAATTCCATAATTATAACTATAAATCACAATGCACTGAAGGACATTCTGGCCATTTTTGCTAACATATATTATATACCACATATAAAATCTATAGAAAAGATGCCAAAATATATTATGTAGATGATCAAGGTTTGACATAGTCTACATGACATACTACAAGTTCTAGATGCCACACACTTTAAATGATGACCATAGGGACTAGATGGTGTCCATATACTCTTGACAATGATTGCAGACTCTAGTCGATGACCAAAGGGCCTAGACAATGTCCACATGGTGTGGATGGAAGCCACACACTCTATATAATAACTAAAGGGACAAGATGATAACTAGAGAAGCCAAATGGTAACTACAAGAAATGGATAGTGAGTAAAGGGCTTAAATGGTGCCCATAGGATCTAGATGAAGACCACAGGATCTCGACAGTGACTAAAAGGACTAGACGACATCCATAGGTTTTGGATGACATCCACAAGATCTAAATGATGAATAGAGTTACTAGATGACATCTATATGGACTGGACGACATCGATAGGGTTTGGACAATGTCTAGAGGGTTTGGACGATGACTAGAAGGACTAAAAAACATCCATAGACTCTCGGCATTGTACACCATCAGTGGATATCCTCCAGAGACTCTAGACTATGTATAGAAATTTTGGGCATGGTACATGGACTCTAAAAGTCATACGAGAAATCTAGACATTGTCCATAGGATTTTGGTCAGTCTGCACACTCTAGATGATGTCCACCAGGTATGGATGCCATCTACAGTGTCTGAATGACATTCACACTCCATGGGGTCTTGATGGAGGCACCTAAATGTTATGGTCAGGGGGCACCTATGGTTCACCTTTTGGACGAAACTAATTTCCCTTCATTTCATCAGGTATTTGGAAGTTATTTTTCAATATTCGTCAAAATTTTACGTAGGGATTTTTCCTATCAAACCTTAAAAAAAAAATGGATCATAACAAATATACCTAAAAGATATGTGATGTTTCCATTCTCGAAGAAAAATATGTAATTGGTAGTTTTGATGACGCAAAACGTAAGCTTTGGAAAGAGGCATGGACATCTATTAAAGAACAATTAAAAGCAGATATATGTTTCCTATTCGCAAACTAAATTAGTTTTATCACATATCAATACCATATATATAGACCATTCACCATTTAACATTTTTAAAATGCCCTTCGGTCATTGTATGTGTTTTGTAGAATGTTGAGGCTTTGACGACTTTACAGTACACTTTACAGCTCTGCCACGATGTTCTGTTCTTTCCTCTTCTTGCGGATGCTAATTAAAACTCCAATCTTTCCAAAAAGTCCTAATTCAAAAATATATTCAACTCCAAGCTCAAAATCAAAATTCACATTTCCTCTTCTTCCTGATGCTATCTTAAACTCCATCCTTCCCAGAAATCCTAATTCCATTATATATTAAACCACAAACCCAAACCCGAAATTCACATTTGCACTGTAACAATGACTTCAAAAAATTTATTCATTGCTCCCGTAACAGGAATAGTCACTGTTATGTAAAAAAATTGAAAGCTCTATGCTTTTTTCATTAGCTGTAACGAATTCAGAGTTTTCGATATCGAGGAAGAATAGAATAGGTGCCCCGAAGATAAGAACCAAAATTCTCAAGAACAAAAAGGTGATAAGTACAAATGCAGGAATACCAAACAAGAAGAAAGCCAAAAAAGTTAAAAAGGCTCCAGCCAAATAAAAAAAAAATTATAATTCAAAAAAAGGGGATTGCACCAGATATTTGCGGATTCCAAATGTGCATAATATAAATACCCTCTGGAAGGAATTCCTAAAGAAATTTCGTGGGGCAAATGCAAAGATCAATTGCGTGCATGTGAACCCGGATAGAAGCTTGATGATCATGCAGTCCTTCCATCATTAGTTTTTCAGAGTAATCGACTTAAAATTTGTGATATTGAACACATTTGCCATCTTTACATCAACTTCAGATAGAGGATCAAAGAGGTGAGCGACCCATTCATTTTTGCGAAGCACCAAATTTGGAGAGTTGTCGTCCGGGTTTAAGATTTCATGCCACTGTTCTACAGCTGAAAGATCCTTCCATAAAGCTCTGTTCACATTAAGAAGATGGCATTTTACTACACCAGGAGTGACTGAGAAGCTAGGTGCAAGAGAACTAACAGGGGAGTTTACATTCCAAGAACTATCACAAGGAGGCAACTTCAGACCATGCACAATTGTGTCAATCATTTTGTTACGGGTGTGAAAACAGGTCAGAAAATCCCCAGACAAGGAGAAGAGTTGAGGTTTTGTTGTATGCTTTCTCCTATTCTGGATAGAATGCAGGACAGAAACCTGGGTGGTTGGGTCAAAGAATCAGGTTATCTAAAGAATTCGGAGTTGTTAAATAACAACTACTAAAAATTCGAGGCCTTAAC
This sequence comes from Torreya grandis, assembly GCA_037957365.1. Lineage (NCBI taxonomy): Eukaryota > Viridiplantae > Streptophyta > Pinopsida > Cupressales > Taxaceae > Torreya > Torreya grandis. The sequence goes on from JARHVA010003003.1 coordinate 2,174,285, forward strand.
TTTTTACGAACAATTTATCACATTGGGCGTAAATAATTCAGAGATCTTGTATAGATTCCTTGACACCTAGAGTGAAGAAAAATTTCAATTTGAAAAATAATATGACATTTACCAAAAAGTGATGACAATACGGACAATCGGGACAATTTTTGTGGTTCCTACTATCCATTCCAATACATCGACTTCGCTTGCTATGCTTTGAGATAAATTACTAAAGAAATAAAGGACAATTCTTTAGAGTTAAAATAAAATAGTTTGCACTGAAGCAATGCATTTTGATCTTAGATGATAAATTTATTGGAGAAGTGGCTATTAACTGATACGAATTGATTTTTTTGCAAGAAGAAACGGTGCGATTAAAGCCTTGGACAGAAGCGTTATCTTCGGGTATATCAATAGAAGATATTTGTCAATGTTCGACACACAAAAAGATGAGTTGAATGTGAAAGAACCCATGACCAAGGACGGAGGTCTAATGATTTGAACCTAAGCAGACCAGAACCATGACCAGGGATGGAGGCCTATTATTTTCACTTGAGCAGTCCAAAAGAAAATAATGCAGAACAATAAAAATGCATATTACCCTGTAGAACGGACTGATTTTTCCTTGTCTTGCGCAATAAAGTTCGACGCTGATTTTTCAAGATTAAGAAGTAATAAATCGTAGATAGTCTGAGAAATTATTTAAACATCCAAATGCGTGAGGCCCCAAATAATATAAGAAGTATTTAAGCCAATAAACATCAAACAAAATACTATTTTTATGCTGATAGGCATTCACCGAATGGAACTAGTCTTCCATTCCATATCTGATTTATGGTTTACATTTGAAGTTGGAGTATGAATACGATTATGTGCTTCTGTTTTCAACATATGGCGTGGGTTGGTTTGCCAATACTACAGGTCCGAATTTCTACGGGTTAGAATGCATTAGCCCACTGACGACCATGTCCCAGTTATGAAATGGTGAGTGTTGAAGAAATCCAATCCATGGTGAGGGGACCTTTTGCCATTCAGGGAAGTTTTTTTTTGTGGATATCTAATCGTTACTTTTGATGTCCTTAATTTTTTATATTGAATTTTAATATACACATAAGGATGTAGAAGTTCATTTGACATATTATTCACCGAAATTAATGCTGCTATTAATGACACCTTCGAAAAATATAATCTATATATGAGATTTTCATATGTGAGAATAATTTTAACCAATCATTTTGATAGCTTGATGTACATAGGTTAGAAATTAGGCATGCAGTCACTGTGAGGGGAGTTAAGTTCAAATTAATATCTCTTAAGTGAATGCAATGATAATATTTTATTTGTCTCAGTTGTGTCCTTGATATCAATGTCTTTTTTAATTCTTTTTAATCAATACATTTTTTCATGTCATAAATTTGTTATAGAGGTCTACAGAGTTGTGATTTTTTCTTGTCAAAGTCATGTTTTATGAATACAAGCTAGTCGGGGTTAGCATCATATCAAGGTAAGATTTGTCTTTTTAATAACACAAAGAATTGACTATGTCATCATTTTTTTAATAGTGTTTTGTCGTTCAATGGCATGGAATCATTGGCTTCCTATAAATAGAGATTTTTGAATGGTTTATGGCTCTTATTATAGTTTATATGAAAATAGATTGTGTGTTTGAAATGTTTTGTTCATTTGATAAGTCGACATTCATAGACCAAAGATTGGCATGAACTAATTGTAAGTTAAGTTGAGTTCTATTTAGTCTCTTTGTGTGAATGCAACAAAATAATTTTATTTGCCTTGGCTATTTGTCTAACACGTGTGTCATTTTTTAAAAAAATCAATACATGTTTTTGCTTGTCATAAATGTTTGTGCATGTCTGTGGGGTCATGATTTTGTTCTTTCCAAATCCTCATTTTGTTTGGTAAGATTTGTCTTCTGAATAACTAAAATAATTAGATATGCCATAAATTTTATTAATAGTACTATATTGTTTTATTGCATGGAATCATTGGATTCTTGTAAACATTGCCGTGTGAATGGTTTGTGAGTCATGCTATGGTTTATGTAAAAATAAGTTGTGGGTTTTAAATCTTATGTTATTTTGATAGCCTAGCATTCATTATATATATATATATATATATATATATATATATATATATATATATATATATATATATTAGTATTTTTCTTCTTCTTGTAAATTTTGTAGTATTGTAATTTTGATTTTATCAAAGCCCTATTTTGTCATTAAAAGGTAAGGTGTGTTATTTAAATGACATAAAGACTGTATTTGTCTTTATTTATTTGTTTAATTCTATGTTTCTTGATGGCATGGAATCATTGATTTATTGTAAATAGTTATCTATGAATGATTTTCACCTCATCTTAAAATTCATGTAAAAACATCTCATGGGTTTGAAAAATTATGTTCTTTTGACATATCAATTCACATAGATAATATTTTTAATTAATACTTTTATTGTTCTCATAAAAATTTGTACATGTTTGAAAATTAAATAATATGTTCTTGCCAAAGCCTTATTCTTTCATTAGAAGGTAAGATGTATCTTTTGAATTTAACACAAATTATTAGTTAAGTCTTTAATTTTTATATAGCACTATGTTAGTTAATAGGATGGAATTATTGGTTTCTTATAAATAGAGCTCAATGGATTGTTTATGTATCATCTTAGGGTTTATGTAAAAATACATCCTAGTCTTTATATATTGTATTGTTTCAATAATTCAATATGAATACTCAAGATTTAGAATGCAGTGATTGTTAGGAGAGTTATGCTCAAATCATCATCTTTGAGGGAATGTAGTGAGAATATTTTATTTATCTCAATAACATTTTTGACATTGATAAATGTTAAAAAAATCTTATAAAATTCTATATAGGTTGATAAGGTTGTGATTTCATTCTTTCCAAAGCCTTATTTTATCATTAAAAGGTGTTTCTTGGGCACATACATGCACAAGTTATGGTTGGGTTGGGATCCAATCAAGGTAGGATCTATCATTTGAATAACATAAAAAATGGTTGCATTTCCATTATTTTTTATAGTATTTTACAGTTTGGTGGCATGTAATCATTGGGTTATTATAGGATTGGTTGATAAATATATGATATAATATAATATTAATGCATGAAATTATATTATATTATAGTAGATATATTATTATATAAAATTATATAGAATTAGATAAATATTTTATTATTATAAGTATTTAGTTAAATAAATTTTAGGATAGATAATAATAAGAGAGAATGATTCCTTATCTAATGTTATAAAATATTTGGTTAGTAGATCGATTTAATAAAGATAAAAGAAGCATGTAAAGGAATAGAAGGAGATGCACAGAAGGGAAAGGGGCCAAGTTAATGCAAAGTAAACAATATGGATACAATAGAGAAGACAAAATAATGTAAGCCTTGAATCTTCAGGTCCCATTAGTATTTGAGTGAAAAATAGAAGCACCACCATGGAACAACTCCTAGGAAATAGGAAAATTCCATCACCATAAGCCTTAGTCACCATTCACAATAACGGAATTCAAAATTATATCTATTTCACTACTCATTAAACATCAGTAATGTGAAAATGCTAAATAAAAACCAAGGATTATCAAAGCCTCACAAACATAAATGATCCAAAAATCTGAAATATGAAGCAAGGCATGGGACTACATGAAATGCTCCCAAAGCTAGACAACTGAATCCCTTGATGATAAATTGAACAAAATAGATTTTGTTAGTGGATTAAATATGTTATAATTAATAATTTGTATTCTTCCCTAGGAGGGAGGTATTCCAAGTTTTTATATTCATTAGGAATAAGTTGGAGAGCTCCCAAATTAGCTTATAAATAATGTTATAGAGTTAGTCTCATGATAGTTGGGGAGAAATAAATGTCCTCAAAAGAAGGAATGACAAGGAGGATGTCATGAATGATAGAATTAATTTTCCATTTATAATATATTCTCAATTTATCTATTATGATAATCAAGAAAGATTCACCTCACACCTATAATTTACTAAAATTTAAATCAATATCATTTCTCAAACCTCTAAGAAGAGATAGATCTTAAATGTAGTTGTTTGAAGACCATGCAATGTTTGACAGAAAAAAAATAAAGCACTTGACCCAAAGTATATTTCAATATGCCTTGATCTTTGGAAAGACTTAGTTTACCTTTGGAATCCATATCAAAATTTAAGTTGACATAAATTTTTATCGAAGTGTTCTATGAGGCCAATATCCTTTTGTTTATTTGAGGAGAGAGGATGAAAATATTTTTTAATAAATTCCATTTTAAGTGAATATGATGATCCTTATAATATAATATTACTACATGAAATTATATTATATTATATTAGATATATTATTATATAAAATTATATAGAATTAGATAAATATATGTTATATAAATTTTATGATAGATAATAATAAGAGAAAATGATTCCTTATCTAATGCTACAAAAGATCTGGTTAGTAGATCGATTTAATAAATATAAAAGAAGCCTCTAAAATAATAGAAGGAGATGCACAAAAGGGAAAGGGGCCAAGTTATTGAAAAGAAAACAATATGGATATAATAGAGAAGAAAAAATAATGCAAGCCTTGAATATTCACATCCCATTAGTATATGAGTGTAAAAGGGAAGCACCCCCATGGAATAACTCCTAGGAAGTAGGAAAATTTCATCACTAGAAGCCTTGGTCACGATTCACCATAAATGCCATTCAAAAATTATATCTATGTCACTACTCAAGAACATCAGTAATGTGAAAAACCTAAATAGAAACCAATGATTCTCAAATCCTCACAAACATAATTAATCCAAAAATATGAAGCAAGGCGTGGGACTACATGAAATACTCCCAAAGCCAAACCACTGAATCCCTCAATGATAAATTGAACAAAATAGAATTTGTTATTGGATCAAATATGTTACAATTAATTAGTTGTATTCTTCCCTAGGATGGGGGTATTCCAAGTTTTGATATTCATTAGGAATAAGGTGGAGAGCTCCCAAATAAGCTTAGAAATAATGTTAGAGAAGTAGTCTCACGATAGTTGGGGAGAAATAAATATCCTAAAAAAAAATAATGATAAGGAGGATATCTTTAATGTTATAATTAAGCTTCCATTTATAGTATCTTCTCAATTTATTTATTATGATAATCAAGAAAGAATCCCCTGACACCTATAATTTACTAAAATTTGAATCAATATCATTTCTTAGACCTCTAAGAAGAGCTAGAACTTAAATGTAGTTGTTTGAAGACCATGCAATGTTGAAGGAAAAAAAGGAAAGCACTTGACTCAAAGTATATTTGAATATGCCTCAACCTTTGGAAAGACATAGTTTACCTTTGGAATCCATATCAAAATTTAAGTTGACATAAATTTTGATCGAAGTGTTCCATAAGGCAATTATCTTTTTGTTTATTTGAGGAGGGAGGATGAAAATATTTTTTAGTAAATTCCATTTTAAGTGAATATGATGATCCTCTCTAATGACTTTATTTTTATGAGATAACACTTTAGCTTTAAAAACCTCTTGATTAAGCACCGCTATTTTAAGAGCGAGGAGTTTTTCACAAATGGATAGTTTCCTAAAGACTCTATTGTTATTTTTCCATAATCTCTAAATAGGAAAAAATGAGGCCATATCCCAAATAATAATAACATGATCCTCTCCTTCTATCCATTTAGTTAAAAGTTCTTGAATAGAACTAAATCTTATCCAAATTTTGTTAAAGAACCAAGACTAAATTCTCTAGGCAAAAGAGAAATAAAAGAGGGTGTGGTTCACATTCTAAGAATTATGTTTACATAAAGTGCACTAGGAGGGCCCCTAAAAAACAATAATTTTGAGTATATCCCAATGAATATATTTCTTCTTCATGATAAACAATAGATTTACATTAACTTTTATAAATCTACAAGGTGTCTAAACCTTTTGCACGTGATATAAATATTTATTAATGTGAGAGATTAACTTACTGTTGCATTGTTTAACCTAAAAGGTACCAAAGGAATATCCTATTCATTTTAATCCATAAGTATCCATTGTGCTACTGATGTGGTCAATGTTTAGGAAGAATTTAAAATAAATAAGTAGATCAAAATAATGGGTGCCAATATAAAGACTTGGATCAAATTAAGTATGGATGCCAACTAAGAATATATAAGTGGCATTATCAATCTATTAGAAGTTACTCATTGAGTTCCATATTTCCTTAAATTAGGGATATGTCTAAAAATGGAGGGTAAGATGGGGTATGTAGACCCAAATGGTCTACTAGATAAATATTCAATGAGTGGGTAGAAACTTAGAAGCCAAGGTTTCATTAACATTTGATGTTAATCTCAAATTCACTATTTCTTTATAATCATATCTTTATTTGAAATAAGATGAAAAACTAAAGTAAAGAATCCTTTTATAGTGGGATATAAATATAGCTTACCTTTCAAGAGAGGCTTCCATAACATAGAGATCCATGGATTAAGATCTAAAAGATTTGACCAAAGATTGTCAAACTAATAAATTACTCCCATGCTTAAATAATACCTTTTTTAAACCTAAACTAATTTGTAATCTTCCTTATCCAAAGATATATAGGTTATTAAGGAGGATGGGTTGAGGGGATTCAACATTTGATTTGACATCTGAGCAATAGGATCTTATTAGGTAGATCTGATGGATTTTATAAACATTCTATATAAAAACTTATCAAACCTCAAGTCTACATCATCTTTATCAGTGATTCCTTTAGTTCCATCCAAACTATAAAAACTTATTATTACTAATTTAATCTTGGTTAATTTCTAGTGTGTTATGAAAAATTGATATTCCAGGCATTGAACCCAAATCCTATTGGAACTAAATAGGCATTATTTCTACAGATCTTAATTTCTTCTTGTCACAAACTTACAAACAAAAAAAATTGATTGAAATGACCATATAAAAATTGATGTAAGATAAAAATATATGAAGGAGGATGTGTCAAAATTATTTAATTTTATTGAATTGGATTGATAAGCTTGGCTTCTTTTATATAATCCAACCATAAACGTAATTCCTAACATTAGGAAATAACTTCATCCACCTTCAATGGGTAATCTACACTATGAAAATATTTAGCTAGAAGCTAACAATTATTTATAAAAATATTTTACAATTAAAGATGGATGAATTTCATTGGGGAATGGACTTCATTCTGAGATTTACTATTGAATTTGTATTCCCATATCAAGCATGTTTCATTCTAGGATTTATTAGGTTTCATTTATAGCTAAAAAATAATGCCATTGTGTTAATAAAAGTGAGCTAATAGGTGAATATGATCCACTAATGGATATGGTATATGATTAGACCACAATTTATATTTATATAGTACCATAATACTATTTACTTCAAAAATATCTAATTTATTTCCCAAACATACCAAATATTCTTTCAAAGTCTTTAATTATTTCATGATGTGCCATATTTATAATTAATAGATAACCATTATGTATCACATGTATTACACATAATAACTTTTGATAAACCAATTTTAATGCATTTTAAATATTTCATTTTAAAATCATTTTAAAATATGACTTTCCTTCTATTTAAATTTTTCAAATGAAAAATTTGAGTTTAGAAGATCTTTGAATCCACAATGACATTTTTTTAAATCCCAAGTAGCATCTATGTGCCAGTGTGATTCATTTTCCATCTCTCTTTACTCTCTGTCTAATATTATGACACCTAAAATTAGCTCAAATTTTTAATTAATTCTAAAATTATAGTGTTTTCTAAGGCACATATGTATTTATTGATTATTAATTTAACATATGCTTTTATTGACTTATTTTTCAATTTTTATGGTCATTCCTCATCATGTCCCTAATTATTTTCTCTTTCCTCTGTCTATCTCCTCCACCCCTATTTCATTATGTTTATGTGGATTTTTCCATAAACATACAAAGGATGGGCCCCTTTAACTTATTTTTTTGTCCCCCAAGATCTTGGGACATAATTTTTCAATAATCCATTATGTGTTGACTTTCCTTCTAATCAGGTCTTTATGTCATCCTAATTTAGGATCTACACTTATAAAAGTTGTAATCCATGCTGAAACAAATAATGATGATAGTGAAATATAACAAATGTAAATGCAATTGAAAGAATAGGAACTCTCTTTATAGATGAAATCATTAAGAACCATAAATATACCTAACATATATGTGCATGGTCTCTATGACTTTGAAAATAGCTACAACTCAACCATATTGAGTAATTAATTAGACTAGCTACCATAACCCCATATTTTAGAATTTTTCAGTGCACATGCACCTAGATTTTATACAGTAAGTAATCAAGCCATCAATTTTCAAATGTGTTTTTAGAGAAAAATATTGTATTCATATTTTTTATATACCATGCCCATAAAACAAGATATATTCAATCATTTAAAATTATTAATCAACAAACAAAATCTATAGGGAGATCATAATTGATTGGTAGCATCAAACATGAATTTATATGCACAATCTAGTCTCCCCTATTTCTCCTAGATATAATAGGTGTATCAACATTCAAATAAATTTCTGGATGATACATTTAGTTCTTCAAAATTCTATCTAAGAAATGAATGTACTTGATGGATAGGTACTAGAAAAATTTCATGTAAAATTGTGACACATAGATTATGTTCTCATTATTGAAATAATATTTTACAACCCAAAATGCTCATCAATATATATATATATATATATATATATATATATATATATATATATATATATATATATATATATATATATATATATATATAATGGTGTGTGGAATTACCTCAAAATAAAAACATTATTATTTTTTGTTGCTCAATTATACATGTTTAAAGTCTATGCTAGTTGTCCCATATAAATGACTTCCCAGTGTTTGCTAGGAAGTCATCTTGACATAGACTAGGGTAAACATTTGAAATAGTTATAACATTACACGCAAATTTTCATCAACAAGGGTGCACCACATGATAAATATTATTCAAAATTTTATTAACTAACATCATAAATGTAAACAAGACAAAAGAGAACTTAAATATTCTCATGTCAAGATCAAACATCCTTCATGTCTCCAAAAAAATAACAAGTCTTTAAAAGCTTAACACATTTATATGTGACTAATAACTTAAAAAACATTTCATAATAAGTAAACACTAAAATTGTTAAACATTTCATTTTCAATAAGAAAACAAAACTATTAAATGACATGTCACACCTAACCTCAACAACACTCATGTAGATACAACAATTATTCTTTGAAAATGACAAGAAATTATGTTGACATCCAATTTTTAAGTTGAAATAGGTTTAGTTAATGAATTTATGAGGAAAACTATTTACATTTTCTATAATCAAGATTCAAAACCCCTTGAATTGCGTATATATATGGTTATTACCTTCATAAAATACTTTCGCCCCCATATGATGTCAATACTATGACACATTTTCCAATTCTTCTTATGATAAACAATAATTGTTGATAAGTTATTCTTATAATGTCTTGGCCACCGACATTGAATAAAACACATAGAATGTATTTCAATAAGGAAGTAATTAATATAATAAACATGGATTGTCAATGCCTAGCCTTTATTGTAGTATCTAGAGTCTACTCAATGAACGTTGTGCATATATACCATACATTTTTATTCACCCTATATAAAATAATGAATGGTAATAAATATGTAAAAACTATAAAAAGATAGTAATTGAGACTTCTGAGTAAAGACAATAGATTATGTTTAAATCATATTGTGGTTTAAAACAAGGTTAGTAAATGGAGTTGTTTGGAAAAAAAATAATATTTTATATTATCCAAGTATAATACCACCTAACTTCCCATGCATGTGATTATTCCCTCAAAATAATATGGAACTAAGATCAATCTATTTATTCTTAGTTTTACACCTCTTTTGATTGGCCTTGCACACTAAAAAAAAATGGTAAATGTGGATGATAAACCTATTTATATGTCATGATATTTGAGAAAGAATTTAGCACATGGATGGAACTAACATAGATAATGACTGGGAGGTACCAATAGAGGGTATGGTCATCTCCCTAATACTTTTGGATCTACCTAAACCAAGCTAAAAGGTCCTAATGGGTATCTTGCTCACATGGAGGGATACTGTAATTCAACCTCCATGGGGATTTTGGGCACAAGGAAAAAAAAAATGACTAGGGCATAACCAAACTTGTTCATTCCACCTAGGAAGGGTTGTCATAAAGAATGAAAAAATACACTATGTCACATACAAGATAGTGAAAATAGATGTCTATATCCTTGTAAACTTCATGCTAAAGAATTTTTCAACAACAAAGGATGAATGGAAGACTACAATGCTGATATTTAAAGCACAAAGGGTAGTCATATTTTGTATATGTAAATATTCATGCATCTACAAGGCAAATAACACTTAAAATATGTAAAGGGTGTATTATTCTTAAGGTAGGATATGTTAGTTAAAAAAGAGTGGTGTGTTAGTGTTTTTAAAATAAGAGGGATTCTTTCAAAAATCATGACGTCACTTATTTCAAAGATGTATAACAAATGACATACAAGATAGGAGGAACTACCAAGAGTGATTTGCATCCATTGGTGCCAATAGATTGCAAGTACCCAAATGATTATTAAAACCCTAGAGCATACATTACACTTAGATTCTAAAATAATTTTTCCTAATAAATTCATGAACCCAAGGTAAACTTAAGAGGTTTTCAAAAAGATATTTCCAAATAACTATGCAAAAAGGGGTTTATAACCCCAACCTATGCCTAAGATGATAACCATACATAAGCACAAAACTAGATATCTAATCAGCATAACATGTAAAACATCTCATTGTATTTCATTAATAGGAAAGAGTAAAAACCACAAGTATTTTCTATTACCTTGAAATAAAATATTACATACATTACTATTTCAAAATTATGCTATGGGAACAAGCATGGTGATTTTACTTTGTGTTGGATAGGGGAGAAATATAAACATGCTCTTAGAGGTTACTAATGGCTGTACAATTTCAACCACTTTAGTAAGAGAGACAATACATACACACAACAAGTGATCCAAAAATTTAGAAGATCCTAGACTTAGAGACAAAAATAAAGACCAAGAACAACCTTAGAATAGAGGATAAACCCTATATTTACACATTTTCACCACTTTTTGCAATTAGAGAATAAGGGACTGTAATTTACAATGTTGTAAACTTGTAAACAACCCCCCAAAGTCCCACCAAGATGCTCTCAGATGGAATATGTCTTTTTCCATTCTTTAAATCTTCATTATTTAGCATGAAAAATTACTGTTGTAATTACCTCTACATGAATGATGAAGATTTGTAATAACTCATTGCACTCCTTGGATAGAAATGCATTTTATCTGAGTGGGAAGTAGAATATTTGCCTTTGGAGCCAAACAATATCTTTGTCTTCTTGTGAAACTTCTTTGAGATGCCTTTGACCACTCATTTGCAAATATTGAATCTTCTTGGACAACTGCCCTTTCTCATGTGCATGCCAATGAATAACCTTGTTATTGCAATGATGGCATTTTAACACTCCATACCCATTAGTTAATTGATAAATATTCTTTGGAGTGGCTCACCTTGATCTTTCAAACCTTTTACATTTCTCCCATGGAGGTATTTGAATAAGTAAAGCAATGGAAAATGCAAAACATGAGTTATCTTACCTTTTTGCTTTTTGGCTCTAGCTTGCATTTTTAAACTTTTCTTTTTTCACATTTGTTTTTCTCAAATTTAATTTTTAGGGTTATCTCCACATTTTTAATGCATAAATGCATTACTTTTCACCTTTTATCCTTTTGGGTAAATTCTTCTCCCTTTAAAAAATTTGTAATTTCTTTGTATTGTAGAAATCTAAAACTCAATAGTAGTTTTGCAATTTGCAAATAGTAGAATTACAATTCAATGTTGTAATTCCCCTAAAAATTCCCCTTAGGGAAATAGGAACTCCACCTATAATTTATAATTTGAAAAAATGCAAAATATCAAATTGTAGTTGGAGTTCTCATTTCACTAAAAGGTTCCCTTAGGGAAATGGGAACTCCAATTGTAATATACAATTTTCAAATTTTCAAATTGTAATTTGTAGTCAAAATTCCACTCAAAATTTCCCATAGGGAAATGAAAACTCGAACAAAAATTTACAATTTTTAAATTTTAAAAACTACAAATGTCCTTGAAAGTTCCCATTTGCACTAGGACCCTCAGGGGAATGAGAACTCCAACTGCGATTTACAATTTTTTGAAATTTTAAAATTTCAATTTGCCTTGAAAGTTCCCATTTGCACTACAATCCTTAAGGAAATAGAAACTCCAACTACAATTTGCAATTTTGTAAAATTTCTAAATTGTAGTTGCCCTTAAAAGTTCCCACTCCAAATACGAGCTTATGTTGAGCAATGTTGATTGGTGGAGTTGGGAGATCCAAGTACAATTTGAAATTTGCACATTTTTTTAATTGTAAAATTATAAAATTACATTTTTTTTTAAATTTCTCCTTAAAGATCTTCCTGAGTTGAATTTCTTCATTTCCTTTGACCAATGGTTGTGGTAGAGTTGATCACAATTTGTAAATTGCATTTTGAAAATTGATTCTCCCAAACAAATCTCCCAAGGACTTTTGAAGCTTCTTCTACATTTTTTGAAATTTGAAAATTATTGATTTTCATCTAACTCCTTTTCATCTTGGTCTAGTGAAGCATCTTGTAGAATTTTTTTCCTAAAGCCAAGCCTTTCTTTGTATGATGTCTCAAATTAAAAATTTATCTCTTGTGCATAATGCATCCAACATATCCTTATCTATAAATTGATCAAACAAATCTATAGGATCTACACTTCTAGCATGAACAAAAGTAGTGAGCTTAAATGCATCATCATCATCATTTCCCATCGACTACAATAAACTATTAAGATTCAACACCCCTTCAATATCCTCAATCACTTTAGTAATAAATTTTTGCACAAATTGAATCATGTTGGCATTATCAATTGAAAAGGATTTGTCACTAGTGTCCATAAGATCTGCCACAATGATGGGATACACTAGAATGGTAGAAGAATCAATCTCCATTCTAAGAAACACAATAATAAGAATTGGTATCAAATAATCCTTTGCAGTGACTTGATTGACAATATTTTTACTTCCCCAATAACTATTAAAACAAGTATTCACAATATGAAGAAGTGCATCTCCATATTAGCACATATTTATTCTATTTTGGTATGAATATTTGGTCATTTATTAGAATCAGAAGGAAAATCCATAGATTTGTGTTTCAAAGGAGTTATCAAGTATGATTGACTAGATATTTCTTGGTACTTGTCTCCAATAGTGGAATTTGAACACTAACTACCTTGTGGGTCCCTTTCCTCCTCATCACTAAACCTTTCATTCCCTTTACATGTTTCATTAATAGCTACCAAAGAATCCATATCATAAATAGTCATCATAATATCATCATAAATCCTTTCAATGGAATGCTCTTGAACTATTTATTTATCAGATGGGTCTCCAATAGAACTTACTAGAGAGACATCATGTTTAAAAAATATGTATAGGGCTCTTCATTCCAGATAATCTTCTAGACAATCTTAGACTCAATAGAATAGGAACTTGAGTAGACAATATTTCATTATCATTAGGAATTTATGGAATCACTAAAAGGCCAAATGTAGCATCCTCACATGACACTTGAGTGGTCTCCATGTGCATGAGGAGTTGAAGGGTAAACATGGCTTTTACAGGTAGATGCCTTATGAACATTGATAGGCTTTGGTGACTTTATTCTATAACTACCTATAATTTATCCAAAGTATTAATGAAGACAAATTTAATCTCTAAAAATCACATGATAGAGAATCCTCCTCTGAAGATGTAATCTCTATCAAAGGTGGAAAGCATTGAGACATTTTAAGGTCATATTGTTGAATGTCCTGTGTTTGAACACAATATATTTGAAGAGTCCCTTTATCATCATTAAAAAATTTAGTTGGCATTGTAAAGGTCAAAATGGAAATTGTTACAAAAAATTCTTCCAATTAGACCATGAGTGTAGTTGTAGGCTTGAAATTACACTCAACATGTACTGCCTAGATTCCATTATTTTTTGCATAGTTTATTTTCTATCATTCCAAACACATACAAAGAGTTGTCAATGCAATCCCCATGAATAACTTCACCCAACTTTTATACACTACTAAAAATCTCCTTTGGATTTGAAAAATGAATTCCTCAAAGCTTCTTGAGTTGTCATCTTCTCCCATGCAGTTGTTCTAGGAATGATTGAAAATAATCAATGTGGAAATGTACAGAATTACATCTTGTGTTTCCTTGCTTGCCCTTAGGTCACCGCTAGACTGTTAGCTAACATGTTTCTTGAGTTTTAAATTTTTTGAATATAATTTTAAGTCCATGGACCCTTTAAACCTTTTTTCAGGGTTTGGAGACTCAACAATAATTTACAATTTGTTAAATTTCCAAATTGAACTTGGATTCCTATTCCTTGCCACTTTACCTTGCCTTCTTTTATCTTCTATGGGACTTGAAAGTAGGACAACAACTTGTAATTTATCTTTTTCTTGTTTGGATTTGGAAATTATTTCTCCCACAGGGTTTAGTGTACCACTTTGAAATTGATTTTTACCCCCACACCTCTAGAAAACTTCTCACACCTCATTTGTAATTTTAAAAATTACTTTTGATTGCTTGAAACCCTAACCTAACTTTACAGTCCCATTGGCAATTGTTCAAATTTGTAGTCATTAGATGAATTATCTACCATTATGCCACATGTTTATTTATAAACTATGTTTTATTTCCTAACTGTCCACCTGGCAATGGCCTAAGGGTATAGGGTTGAGTGTCACAAAAAATTGATGCATTATAATGTGGCACCACATAAGATGCTACATTCATTTAATTACTATGTTCACTCTTCAACATAACAAGCATTCATTTAATATTAAGAAACTGTGAAACTTTATGGTGTAAATTTAAGCAAAAAAATTGGCTCTCACACAAGGATGTACACCCCATGTAGGTATGCAAATAACCCTAGAGCATAAGACCAAGTGCCAATTCATTGGGCTAAGGAATCAATATTTGAGTAACTTATCAACAAACACCCACAAACTCTCAAAAAAACAAGGTATATTGAAAAAAAAACAAATTAAGAGGATTTGAAAATGAACACATGATATAAACACCAAAATTAATTGTATAAATAAGGGCCCAAAACAAAGGGGCAAAAAAATAATGAAGAAATAAAACTATAAACTATATAATAATGTACACAGTTATAGACTCAATCTAGGAGATGTTAAAAAAAAATTCCATGAACTGGTACCTCTAGAATCTCATTATCCCATAATTTATTTAACTTTTGTAGTGCTTTGGTGTCCAAAATGAAGTAAATAAATCTCTACACTTTCTTTAAGGTTTTGTTGCTAGGCTGCAATAGGATGACATATCAAAACAAATCCTCTATGTATGATCTAAAATCCAGAGAAGACAAATCCAAGTAATCTTGTTACCTTTCTAACAACTTTAAATAACCTTGTTTCTTGGCTACAATTAGGTGAGTACTAAGCAAAAGTGCCTCAAGTTCATTAATGTCATTTGTGCACTCAAAATATTGCTTGAAAGAAGGATGAAAGCATTCATCATTAAGGGAATAAAAGATAACCCTAGCTCCATCTAATGACATTCTCTAAACAACACCTTTGTTTTCAATCAAAACATCAGGGATAATTAGTCATTTAACAACATCCTCATTCCTAATTAAGTTACCCAATTCCATATCCATGTACAAAACGTTGTTTAGAGCACATTTTGGATCTTCAATTACATTATGACTGGGTAATTCATATGCCTGTGTCATATTAAAATCATAAGAAAATTAAAAATTTGGGACACATACCTTCTTAACCTTACTACAAAACTAATGAATAATAATAACACTCATCAATTCCACGGAGGAAAAAAACTTACAGTGGGAGTCTTGACAATTGAACATCAAAATATCATTATCATGATGAGAGGTAGACTCAAGATCATCCAAATCTTCATCAATTGATTCATAAGTGTCACATGGGGGATGTGGGAGGAAGTACTTATCACACCAATTAATTTTAAAGTCATAATTTATATCATTCACTTTGGTGTTTAATGGATCATCCACTTGTTTTACATCCCCTCTACTCTAGTTTCTATCATCACATGCATGCTTATTTTTTACTTGATTTAGATTCTGAGCTCTCTCCTAACTTGTAGATCCCTGAGGCAGCCCCTTCTTAGCTCTATCTAACTTGTAAGATATATTTTTGATAATCAAGGCCAAAGTCTTAACATTTTCCTCAAAGTTGGATGTCTTAGTGGACTATGTTATTTTTAGATTAACCAATTTTACATCAGTCTACTTGTTCATGGGCTTACCCATATCCTTTATGTTATTTTCAATTTGTATGGCCATATTAAATGCTAATCTCAGGTTCATGGGACCCTTGTCCCTCAAGTAATATGCAACCTTCTTGTCAAAGGCATCACAATATTTAGTCAAGCACATCATATCACTAGGTCAAATGTTTCAGGTAGAAGCATCATAGTAATATTGAATCATGTATTAAATTATTGCACACATTCATTAGGGTTATGTTTGATGTTTTCAAACTCAACCAAAATAAACCTTGGATCAATCCTATCACCATACTAAATTTAAAAAACATTCTTCATTTCTTCTCATGAATCAATGTATCCTTGGGGAAGGGAATTGAACTAATCCACACATGATACTTGAGTGATGATCATGCATATGAGGAGTTCAAGGGTAAATAGGGATTTTACATGTAGATGACTTAGTAACATTGATAGTCCTTGGTGACTTCATTCCAAAACTAACTATTGATTTTCCTACATTATTACCCTGAGAAGATTATAAAAGTGAGAAATAAGATAAAGTTGATCTCTCAAAATCACATGATATAGCATCTCATCTAAAGATACAAGCTCTACAAGAATTAGAAAGCATTGAGACATTTTAAGGGCATACTATTAAATGGCATGTGTTTGAGCATAATAGATCTAAAAAGTCACTTCATCATCACTAACATTCTCAAATAGGGATATAAAGATAAAAATGCCCATTATTATATAAATTTCTATTAGGTATTCCATGTATGTAGTTACAATCTTGGAATTACATTCAACATGTAGTGCATAGTTTACATTATTTTTTGCATCTTTTTTTTCTCTCATTCCAAACACATACAAAGAGTTGTCAATGCGATCCCCATGAAGAGCTTCACCAAAATTTTCTACACTATTGAAATCTCCATTGGCTTTGAAAAATGGATGCCTCAAAGCTTCTTGAGTTGTTATCCTCTCCTTCACATCTATTCTAGTCATGATTAAAACCAATCAATGTGGATATGTACATAATTATATCTAGTTTTTCTTTCCTTTCCCCTAGGTTGCCACTGGAAAGTTAGTTAGCATGTTTTTCCAGTTTTAAATTATTTTAATCTCCTTTTAAGTCTATGGGCCCTTTTAAACTTTTTCCAGAATCTAGAAACTTAATATAAATTTGTAATTTGTGAAATTACAAAATTTCACCTGGGCTCTCATTCTCTGCCACTTTACCTTCCCTTCTTTTATCTTCCACATGATCTAGAAATGGGACAACCACATGCAATTTATCTTTTTCATGTTTTGCATTTGGAAAGTGTTTCTGTTGTGGATTTTGGCATCCCATTTTGTACGTAATTTCTACCCCCATATCTCTACCAAAATTATTACACCTCATTTAAAATTTACAAAATTTCTTTTTATTACTTGAAACCCCAATGTAAATTTATAATTCCATTAATAATTGGTCAACTTTGTAGTCAATCGATGAATTCTCCACCATTATGCCATGTGTTTATTTCTAAACACTATTTTACTTCCTAAGTATCTACATGGATGTTAGGAATTAAAAACTTTTAAATCAGATTTAATATAACCATAAATCAAATCTAACTTATGCAATAGCAGGAATCATGAAAACATTCCTCAAACCATAGTTATTATGTAAGCATAAATGGAGAGAAAAAGAATCAATCACACATAACATAGATCTATCATGGTTTACCCAACGTGGGCTACATCTACCAAGAAAGTAATCAAATAAAATAGTAATCTAAAATAAGATTACAATGAATTCTCATAGAGATAGAAAAATCTCCTATAGAAAATGTTGTTGAAAATCTTGCACTTTCACCTACACCTGCACTTTACTGTATCTCACAAGCTGATATACCACACCTTGCAATAAACACTTGCACTTTGACTCTGATCCTCAAATCCACACCCTGCAAATAAACCTTCAACCTCTAATGGCCACACCACACCCTATATATATAGTAAATGAGGCAGAATCCATAAAAGGAGGGAAAATTACACCATGCTTATCTAGGATAAGCATCATCCACTAAGGACACCTCAATTTCACCTCATCAAGCTCATCCAAAATATTACCTAAGAATGAACATGCCAAGATTAATTCTCCAATTCTTAAAGCACATTTTCCAACAATCATGTGCTCACAACTAGCTCCTTGTAATAAGGAAGGCAATACATTTTCCAATGAACAACTAGTATCCCTAAAAATAAGGAAATTAATCCCACTTCCAATAAATGAGGAAGTCACATGGAAATTATTAAATAAACATTTAATAATTTTCCACTCACATGTGAAGTACATGAAAAATGTGTTTTCCACACCCTTGGAGATCTCTAAGCCCCCCAAAAATGCCGCTATAGTCATGTGATAGCCCTAAAGGGCTCCACACTCAACAATTTCCTACTAAGATACTGTTCCTTTTGAATAGAATCTATTACTGATCTATGACCACTAAGGCCAACTAAATCTGAACATAGACTCAACTTATCCAATGTGACCACCTTGGTTATCATATCCATAGGATTTTGGCTAGTATGAATCATTTCTAAGTTCGCCAAGTTCTCTAAAGTTATCTTGATGAAGTGATAATGTAACTGAATGTCTTTTGTCCTTGAGTGGAAATCAGAGTTCTTTACTAAATGAATAGCACTCTAACTATCACTATGTAGTCTCCCAACATCCTTCTCATGCCGCAACTCTTGAAACAAATCCTGTAACCAAATAATATCCTTGGTAGTCTTTTTGGTAGCAACATACTCTGCCTATGTGGTTGACAAAGCCACAACCTTCTATATCCTAAAAATATGACAAATAGATGTATCTCCAATAGTAAATATATATCCTATCATACTCCTGCTATCAATATCCACTACCATATTCAAGTCCACATAACCATGCAAAATGGTATCTGATCTTCCATAACATAATACAAAATCCATGGTTCCTCTCAAATACTAAAGAATCCATTTCACTACTTTCCAATGCTAATAACCTAGATCACTCATATACCTACTCAGAACTCCCACTACTTGGCCAATATCTAACCTAGTACAAACCATGGAATACATCAAGCTTCCAACTACTGATGAGTAAGGTACCTTGGTCACCTTAAAATTATTAGCTTCCATCTTGGGACACTGCTCCTTTGATAATATAAAGTGGCCTACCAAAGGAATACCAATAGATTAGCATCCAACATGATAAACCTTTCCAATACTTTCTTCACATACTCTGATTGGGATAAAACCAGCTTCCTCTCCTTCCTATCATGATAAATCCTCATACTAAGGATTTGCTTTGTAGTAACCAAATCCTTCATGGAAAAGGAGTCACTAAGCTATTTCTTGAGCATATAAATATGTTGTATATCCTTTCCTGAAACTAACATGTCATTAACATACAAGCATAATATAATAAAGGAACCATTATCAAAAATTTTGATGTACACACGATGGTTAGAATGACACCTTTGATATTCTTGTTCCAATATAAAACCATCATATTTACTGTATGATTATCATGGAACTTATTTAAAGACATACAAGCTCTTCTTTAATCTACACACAAAGTTCTCCTTTCCTTTGACCTCATATCCCTATGCCTGCTTCATATAAAACTCTTCATCCAAATCACCATGAAGAAAAGTACTTTTCACATCTAACTATTCTAAGTGAAAATAATCAACTACAATTAAACCAAGAACAGTCCTAATAGAAGTCATTTTTACAATAGGAGAAAAAATTTCATCTAAATACATACCTAATTTTTATGCAAAACCCTTGATCAACATCTTGGTCTTATACCTTTTTCTCCCTTCATCCTCTTCCTTTATCCTAAATATCCACTTATTTGGAAATGCACTCTTACCCTTGGGTAGCCTTACCAAATCCCACGTTTGGTTCTCCATGAGAGATCTATGCTCCTCATCCATGGCTTGTTCCCACTTTAACTTGGTATCTACTTGCATTACTTCCTCATAACACTCTAGTTCTCTATTTTTAGTGAGTAATAAATAATTAAAAGAAGGAGAAAAATGTTCAGGTGTTCTTATTACCCTAGAAGACCTTATTAACATAGGATTTTGGGGACCATATATAGAAGGTTCCTAAACCGAATCATTAGATACTTTTCCATCTCTAACGTCATCTAATACTGTGTACTCTTTTTATTCCTATTCCTATTCTTGTAACTAATCCATATACATGACCTTTTCATAAAGACTACATCTCTAGACCAAAATATTTTTTAATCTTTAATTCTCCATAAATGGAAACCAAAGACATCCTCACCATAACCAAAAAGTGTGCATTTATCCGATTTAGCCTCTAACTTGGTCCTATTCTCTTTCTTAATGAGAGTAAAATGCTCACATATAAAGACTCTAAGAAAATAATAATCAACATTCTTACCAAACCAAGCTTGTTAAAAAATGCCTCTATCTAGAGGCATAGAATATACTTTGTTAATTAGATATACTATCATGCTAACTACTTCTACCCAAAATTGTAAAGGTAACCCTGCATATAACCTCATGCTCCTAGCACATTCCATTATTATTCTATTCATCCTTTCAGATACCCCATTCTACTGTGGAGTTCCTAGAACCATCCTTTTCCTACAAATTCAAATGTTAGAATAATAACCAAAGAAATCATAAATACCATACTCATCTCCATTATCTGATCTAATCTATTTCAATTTGAGACCTATTTCATTCTTAACCAAGGCTTTCCACTTCTTAAAAGTGTCAAATACATCATATTTTTTAATGCAATAAACCCAAATGCTTTTAGTTACATCATCAATAAAAGCAACATAATAATTAGATCTAACAATAGAAGATACTTGAGTTGGTCCCCAAACATCTGAGTGTACTAGATCTAACTTGTAATTTTCATTTTTGGGTCCAACATTTAGGAACATAACCCACTTCTATTTCCCATACACACAATTCTCACAAAAGTTTAGATCTAGATCTTTCAATCCAATCAACTTATCTTTTAAGATTTGCATGCCCTTATGGCTCATATGATTGATCCTATAGTACCACAAAGTTGCATCTCCATCTGCAATAATTAAATCGATAGAATCAACACTACTAGTAAAATATAAATTACCAAATTTATTAACTCTTTAAATCATAAGAGTGCCTTTGGTAACTTTTCAAGAATATACAATAACTAATACTGAACATCCCTCACTACTTAATTGCCCCACTGAAATCAAATTTTGTCTCAATGTAGGTATGTGTCTAAAATCCTTAAGGATCCATATGTTCCCATTTTTTAATTTACCCTAAACACTACATTTACATACTATCTCACATGGTTCATCATTACTAATATATACATGTCCTAAATTCTCTTGAACATAGTCAGTAAAATAAAGACTATGTGGGGTGGCATTAAAAGAAGCCCCTGAATCAAATACCTAAGACTCACAAAAACTATCCATAGAAATAATTAAGGAATCTTGAAATGATTCGCCTAATGTCACATTTAACTCACCAATTTCCTCCTTTTTGGAATTTTTATCTTAAACTAACCAACAATCTTTATTTGAGTGTCCACTCTTCCCATAAATCCAACATATCATCTTGGATCTAGATCTAGACATAGATCTACCCTTTGACTTTCTACTCTTGCCTTTGCTTCTGTCCTTTTGGCTCCCTCTAGTATAAATTGATAAATAACTACATGAATATGGTTCTCTAATTATTTTCTTTCGCATCTCCTCACACCTACAACATCCTTAAAATTCAATCTTCCCTTGGCAAGGACTGCATTACTCAAAGCCATAACCAAACTATCCAAACTATCAAGCAAAGAACATAAAATTAGAAAATTTCTAACTTCATCATCAAAATTAATTCTAACTTAAGTGATTATATGTACAACCATATTAAAATCATTTAAATTATTAGCTATTGAACCATTCTCAGACATTTTCATGTTAAATAATCTTTTCATAAGAAATTTTTTATTATAATAGAGGGTTTCTCATATAACTTTTCAGGTTTATCCATGAGATCATTTGTGGTTTTCTCATCATAAATGTTAAATGTAACAAAAGATGCAAGGCATAATGGAATGGCTCCCAATGCCTTCCTATCAATCAATGACCAATCTGCATTAGTCATACTTATAGGTTGATCTAATTTCCCCTCCAAGGGGCAATGCATCTCCTTTTGATATAGGTAATCCTCCATCTCTTTTTTTCCATAAACTAAAATTATTACCATCAAAATTCTCAACTTTTAATCTAATCTCTTCTCCTATATCTCCCACTCAAATTAACAACCTTCCTGTAATTTACCACTTTAGCAAAACACACAACCAATGGATCTAATACCAGTTGTTAGGAATTAAAAACATTTAAATAAAATTTAATATAAACATAAATTATATTTAACATATGCAATAGCATGCATCACCAAAACATTCCTTAAATCATAGTTATTATGTAATCATAACTGGGGAGAACAAGAATCAATCATGCATAACATAGATCTACCATGGTTCACCCAATGTGAGATACATCCAACATTAAAGTCCTCAAATAAAACAATAATCTAAAAAAATATTACAATGAACTCTTATAGAGATAGAAAATATCCTATAAAAATGCTACACTTTCACTTGCACCTACACTTTAGTGTATCTCACAAGCTATTATACCACACCCTGCAATAAACACCTACACTTTTAAAAACCATCTATACTTTGAATTTTATCCTCAAATCCACACCTTGTAAATAAACCATCAACCTCTAAAGGCCATACCACAACCTGTATATATAGTAAATGAGGTAAAATCCACAAAAAGAGGAGAAATTATGCCATGCTTATCCCAGATAAGCATCATCCACTAAGAACACCTCACTTCCTCCTCATCAAGATCATCCAAAATCTTACCCAATAAGGAACATGCCAAGAGTATCTCTCCACCTTTTAATGCACATTTTAAAACAATCATTTAATTACGACCAAGTCCTTGTAACAAGGAAGGCAATACATTTTCCAATGAACAACCAAGTCTGTATATAATAGTTATAGCCTTGAAAAGTTGGCATTTGGTGTTGTCTAACTACATCATGGTGTTGTCACAAGATAAAATCATGATGATGTCACTTGATATTATGCTATCTCTCAGTAGTATTTTGTCATTTATCAACATGTTGTCGCTTGGCAGCATGCTTTCATTCGGTAGCATGTTGTCACCTAACTGTATGCTATGGTGCAACTAAAAAAAATTAAAAGGAAATAAATTTTGTATATGGACATGGTTTGAGATTTTTTTTAAAGGATATATATTTTTAGAAAAATCTAAATTTTAGCATGCAATCAGAAGACATAATGTTATCACATGACATACTGCTACCAGGTGACATAGTGTCATTTACCAATAACATGATGTGATGAAACTGAGCACCAAATTTTGGAGGCCATAAATTTTACATACAAACTCATTTTGAGACATTTTTTTTTGAAAATATATAGCGTTTAAATAAGAATCCAAATTTTAGCATACTACCCAATGAAATAGTGTTGTAGCATGACATAGTGTTGTCAGGTGACATAGTGTCATCACTTAATTGCATGATTTGATGCAACTAAGTACAAACTTCTAGAGGGCATAAATTTGGAATATAAACTTATTTTGAGATGATTAGAAGATACTTGAGCTAGTCCCTATACATCTGAGTGTACTAGATCTAACTTGTGCTCTTTCTTTGTGGGTCTCACTTTTAGGATATTAACCCACTTCTATTTCTTATACACATAATTCTCAAATAAGTCTAGATATATATCTTTCAATACATATAACTTATATTTTAAGATTTGCATTCCCTTATGGCTCATATCTCCATCTACAATAATTAAATCAATAGAATTAACACTACTAGTCAAATATAAAATACCAACTTTCTTACCTCTTGAAATCACAAGAGCAACTTTGGTAACATTCCAAGAATTTGTATTAAATAATATTAAACATCCCTCACTATGTAATTACTCCACTGTAGCCAAATTCCATCTCAACATAGGCATGTGTCTAACATCTTTAAGGATCCATGTGTTCCCACTTTGAATTTTAACCTAAACACAATCTTTACCTACTATCTCACATGGTTCATCATCACCAAGATATACATGTCCTAAATTCTCTTGAATATAGTCAGTAAAATAAATCCAATGTGGGGTGGTATAAAAAGAAGCCCTTGAATCTAATACCCAAGACTCAAAAACATATCCATATAAATAATTAAGGTATACTAACAAGATTTACTTTAGATCTCATTTACCTCATCTATCTCCTCCTTTTTGGCACTCTTATCCCATAGTGACCAACAATCCTTCTTTGAGTGTCCACTCTTCTCACAATGTCAACATATCATCTTGGATCTAGATCTAGACTTAGATCTACCCTTTATCTTTCCATGATTGCCTTTGCTCTTGTCCTTTTGCCTCCCTTTAGTATCAATGGATAAATAATTACATGAAGATGATTCACTAGTGATTTTTGTTCTCATCTCCTCGCTAAGAATCACAGCTATAATATCCTCAAAATTCAAGCTTCCTTTGGCAGGGATTGCATTACTCATAGCCATAACCAAACTATTACAACTATTAGGAAAAGAACATAAAATTATAAAGGCTATAAATTCATCACCAAACATAATTCCAATTGAAGTGAGCATACTTATAATTGTATTAAAATCATTTATATGATTAACAATTGAGCCATTCTCAAACATTTTCATGTTAAACATTCTTTTCATAAGAAAAACTTTGTTAGAAGTAGAGGGTTTCTCATATAACTTTTCAAGTTTCTCCATGAGATCCTTTATGGTTTTCTCATCAGAAATATTAAATGTAAAAAAAAATACAAGGCATAACTGAATGGCTCCCAACACCTTCTTATCAATAAATTACCGATCCGCATCACTCATACTTACAGGGTATTCTAATTTCCCTTCCAAGGGGAGATAAAGTTCCTTCTAAGACATGTAATCCTTTATATATATTTTTCACAAACTAAAATTCTTATCATCAAACTTCTTAACTCTGAATCTGATCTCTTCTCCCATAGCTCCCACTCAGTCTAATAACCTTGCTATGATTTACCACTTTAGCAAAACACACAATCATTACCTCTGATACATGTTGTTAGGAATTTAAAACTTTTAAATCAGATTTAATATAATCATAAATTATACTCAACTTATGCAATAGCATGGATCATGAAAACATTTTTCAAATCATAGTTATTATGTAAGCATAAATGGAGAGAACAAGAATCAATCACACATAACATAGATGTACTATGGTTCACCAAATGTGGGATACATCCACCAAGAAAGTCCTTAAATAAAATAGTAATCCAAAAAATGATTATAATGAAATTTCATGGAGATAGAAAAATATCCTATAGAAAATGTCTTTTGAAATGTTACACTTTCACTTGCACCTACACTTTAATGTATCTCACATGCTGCTATACCATACATTACAATAAATACCTAAAATTTTCAAAACCATCTACACTTTTACTCTGATCCTTAAATCCACACTCTAAAAATAAACCATCAAACTCTAAATACCATATCACAACTTGTATATATAGAAAATAAGGAAAAATCCATAAAAGAAGGAGAATTTTTTCCATGCTTATCCAAGATGATCATCATCCACTAAGGACACCTCAGTTCCACCTCATCAAGCTCGTCCAAAAGCTTACCCAAGAAAGAACACACCAATATTAACTCTCCACCTTTTAAGGCATATTTTCCAACAATCATTTAATCACAACCAACTCCTTGTAACAAGGAAGTCAATACATTTTCCAATGAATAACCAATATCCTTAAAAATAAGGAAATCAATCCCACTTCTAATAAAAAAGAAGTCACATGGAAATAAATATAACAATTAATTCCCTAAAAATAAGGAAATCAATCCCACTTTCAATAAATGAGGAAGTCACATGGTAATTATTAAGTAAACATTTAATAATATTCCACTCACATGTAAAGTACATGAGAAATGGGTTCCTTACACCCTTGGAGATCTCTAAGCCCCTAAAACATGTGACCATGGTCATGTGATAGCCCCAAAAGGGCTCCACACTCAATAGTGGCAAGGGCTTGAGAATGTCAGGATAAGTGTCTTAAAAACTTACTACATTGTCATGTGTCTCCACATAAGATGATGTATTTACTTAAATTTTGTGTTCACTCTTAAACATCCCATGGATTCACTTAAGACTAATAAAATGGAAAAAATTTATGGTGCATTTATTTAATTATTATGTTCATGGTGAAAATTGATTTTGTTGACTATTGGTTCCTAGTTATACACCTCTTTTTCTTGACCTTCCATAGTTGATAAAAATGGAAAATGTGAATGGTAATCCTACTAATACGTCATTATATTTAAGGAAGGGTTTAGCACATGGATGGACCAAACACATATAAAGACTAGGAGGCACCGATAGAAGGTATGGCTAGCTCCCTACTACTTTTAGATCTATCTAAACTAAAGTGAGAGGAGCTAAAGGGTAGCTTCCTCACATGGAGGAATACTAAAATTAAATATCTATAGGTATTTTTGGTACACAAATGTAGATCTGACTAGGACATAACAAAATTTGCATACTCCACATGAAAAGGTTTATCACACAAAATGCATAAATGCAATAAGTCAAACACAAAATACTGAAGACAAATATGGATTTTCATGAAACCTTCATTATAAATAATTTTCAATAATAGGGGTAAAATGGAAGACTACAATGTTGAGCTTTAAATCACAAAAGGTAGACACATTTGGAGTATGCAAATATTCATGCATCTATAGAAAAATAATAGTAATATTATTCAAAAGGGTGTATTATTTGTAGGGTAGGACAAGTAAGACATGTTAAATAGTTGTAAAAAAGGGTGGTGTGCTAGTGGATTTCAAACAAAAAGGATTATTTTAACATTCACGACATCACTTATTAAAAAGATGTAGAAAAATTGAAATTCAAGCTATGGGAACTACCATAACTGATTTGCATCCATTGGTGCAAATACAATGCAAATACCCATATGATTCCTAAAAACTTAGAGTGTAGATTGTAACTAAAATTTCAAATACTTTTTCTTATTAAATTGATATACCTAGGGTGCCCTTAATAGGTATTACACAACATATTTCAAAATCAATATGTAGAAAGGGATTTATAACCTAGATATAAGCCCAAAATGATAACTAATAATGAACATTGAACCAGATATCCAATCAATATAATTTTTAAATGATAATAAATTTTTTGTTTCCAATTGTACACCTCTTTTTCTATCCCTTGAAAATTTTAAGGAAAATTCCAAATGTGGACGATAAACCCATTGGTATGTCATTATAGCCGCATAAAGTTTTATCACATGGATGGATTGGACACAAAAAATGATTGAGAAGTACTGAGAGAGGGTATGGTTAGATCTCTGCTACTTTTGTCTCTATCTAAACCAAGGTGAGAGGACCTAATGTGTATATTTATCACATGGATTGATATTACAATTCAACTTCCATCAAGATTTTTGGCACAAGGAAACACAAATATGACTAGGTCACAACCAAACTTATTCATTTCACCTAGGAAGGTTCATCACAAGGAATGAATAAATACACTAGTTCAAATATGAGATACTAAAGACAGATGTATATATATTTACAATCTTCATTCTAAATAATTTTTCAACAAAAGAAGGTCGAATGGAAGACTGCAATGTTGATCTTTAAAGCACAAAGGGTAGACACATTTTATGTATGAAAATATTCATGCATCTACAAGGAAAATAACACATAACATATGTATAGGGTGTATTATTTGAAGGGTAGGATAGTTTATATAATAAAGAGTGGTGTGCTAGTGGTTTTCAAAAAAAAAGGATTCTTTCAACATTCATAACCTCACTTAGTGCAAATATGTAGAAAAATTAACATACAAGATAAGTTTCAAGACTAGGAGTGATTTTCATCTATTGGTGTGAATAGATTGCAAGTACCCAAATGATTCCTAAAACCCTAGAGTGTACATTCCACTTAGAATCTCAAATAAATTGTCTTATTAAACTCATGAACCCAAGGTACCCTTAAGAGGTATTCAATAAAATATTTTAAAAACTCTATACAAAAAGGGGTTTATAACCCAAATCTATGCCCAAGATGAAAGCCATACATAAACACAAAACTAGATATCTAATCAGCATATCATGTAAAACATCTCATTGCATTTCATTAATAGGAAAGACTAAAATCAAAAGTATTCTCCATTATCCTTAAATAAAATTGTACATACATCAATGTTTAAAAATTATTCCATGGGGACAAGCATGGTGAGTTTGCTCCATAGTGGATGGGGGGACATATAAACATGCTCATAGAGGTTGCTAATGGCTATATAGTTACAACCACCTTAGAAAGAGAGATAATACATACACATATTAGTTGATCCAAAAATTTGGAAAAAAACTAGACTTAGAGAGAAAAACAAAGACCAATAACAACCTTAAAATAGAGGAGTGGTCCTCTATTTATACATCTTCACCACTTTTTGCGAACTAGGAACGTGGGTTGCAATTTTCAATATTGAAACATTGAAAACAATCCACTAAATTCTTGCCAAGATGTTCTTAGCTAGAATATACCCTTTGCCACACTTGGAATCTTCATTATTTTATAAGAAAAATTATTATTGTAACTACCTCTACATGAAATGATGATGATTTGCAACAACCCTTTGATATCCTTAACTTGAAATGCATTATAACTAAACTAGAAGGAGAATACTCACCTTTGTAACCAAAAAATATCTTTGTATTCTTGTAAAACTACTTGGAGATGCTTTTGACCACTCATTTTCAAATATGGAATATTTCTGGGTAGCTACCCTTCCTCATATGTACGCCAAATAACAACCCGGCTATTACAATTAGGGCATTTGAACACTCTATACCCATGGCTACTTTGAGAAATCTTCTTTGGAGTAGCCTACCCTGATCTTAAAAACCTAAAATATTTCTCCCATGGAGGTGTTTGAACAAGCAAATTAATGTAAAATGCAAATCATATGTCATTTTACCTTTTTGTTTTTTGGCTCCAACTTGCCTTTTCACAATTTGGTTTTTTCATATTTGATTTTTTGAAATTTGATTTTTAGGGTTACCTCCACATTTTTTAATGTATAAATGCATTAATTTTCACCTTTTAGACTTTTAGGGAAATTCTAGTCCCTTTTACAAAATTACAATTTCTTTGTATTGGGGAAATCTAGAATTCAGTAGTAGTTTTGTAATTTATAAATTGCACAATTGTGATTCACAATTGTAGTTCACTTGAAAAGTTCCCTTAGGGAAATGGAAAATCCAATTATAATTTACAAATTGTAAAACTTCAAAATTGTAAATTACAGTTGGATTTCCCATTTCATTTAAACGTTCCCTTAGGGAAATGGAAACTCCAACTGTAATTTGTAATTTGAAAATTTGAAAACTATAATTCTTAGTTATAATTCCCCTCAAAAGTTCCCTTAGGGAAATGGGGCTTTAACTATAATTTCTAATTTTCTAATTTTAAAATTTTCAAAATTTTGAATGGCCTTAAAAGTTTACATTTTCACCAGGACCCTCATGTTAATGGGAACTCCAACTGCAATTTGTAATTTTGAAAATTTTCAAAATTACAATTGCACTGGAAAGTTCCCATTTGCATGAGGACCCTTAGGGAAATGGGAACTCCAACTGTAATTTGTAATTTTGTAAAATTTCAAAATTATAATTATCATTAAATTTTCCCACTTACACTATGAGCTTATGTTTATTGGTGTTGACTGACGGGTTTGGGAGATCTAAGTGTAATTTTCAATTTGCACATTTGCAAGATTGCAAAATTGCATTTCTCCCTGAATTCTCCCTAAAGTTCTTCTTGAGTTCACTTTTTACATTTGTTTTGACTAATGTATTTGGGAGAGTTGACCAAAATGTTCAAATTACATTTTAAAAATTACATCTCCCACACATATTTCCCAAGGATATTTGGATCTTCTTCTATAATTTTTAAAAATTGCAAATTATTGATTTTCATCTAACTTTATTCCATCCTAGTCCAACAAAACACCCTGTAGAATATTTTCCCAAAATCTAAGTTTCTCTTTGTATTATGTCTACACTAAAAAATCTATCTCTTTTACATAATGCATCCATCATATCCTTGTCGACCAATTAATCAGACAAATATATAGGATCTTCACTTCTAGCATCAATAAAAATAGTGACCTTAAATGCATCATCATCATTTAACATCAACTTCAATGATCTATTAATATTTAACACACCTTAAATATCTTCAATAAATTTAGTAATAAAATTATGGAATAATTGAAGCACATTGGTATTATCAATTGGAGAGGATTTGTCACTAGTGTCCATAAGATCTACCATAACGATGGGTTTTAGTAGAATAGTAGAAGAATCAACCTCCATTCTTTGAAAAACAATAATAATAATTTGTATCAATGAAGTCTTTACAATAAATTGATTGACAATATTCTTACTTCCCTAATAAATATTAAAAGAGGTCCTCACAATATGAAGAAGCATATCTCCATATTAGCACCTATTTCTTTTATTTTTGTATGTATATTTGGTCTTTTATCAGAATCAGAAGGCAAATCATAATCATGAGTTACAAAAGAGTTATCAAATATGATTGAATATAGATTTATTGGCACTCATCTTCAATAGTGGAACTTGAACACTCACTACCTTGTGGTTCCCTTTCTTTCTTAGCATTAAACCTTTCATTCCCTTTACATGTTGCACTAATAGCCTCCAAAGAACCCATATCAAAAAAAATCATCACAATAGCATCAGAATTCATTTTAATGGAATGCTTTTGAACTATTTTTTTATCAGATGGGTCTTCAATAGAACTTACTAGAGAGATATCATGTCTAAAAAATCTGCACAAGGCTCTTCATTCTAGATAATCTTCTAGACAATCTTGGACTTAATGGAATAATAACTTAAGAATAAAATGGTGCACTATAAATAAGAACTTGTGTAAGCACTAAAAGACCAAATGTATCATTTGAACATGATACTTGAGTGGTGACCATGTGCATGAGGATTTAAAGGGTAAACAGGACTTTTTCATGTAGATGCCTTAGGAACATTGATATGCCTTGGTGTCTTTATTCTAGAAATGACTATTGATTATATTATGTTATTACCCTAAGAATAATCTAAAATTTTGAAATAATATGAATTTTATCTCTTAAAATAACATGATACAATATCCTCTTATGAAGATTCAAGCTCTACTGAAAGTGGAAAACATTGAGATATTTCAAAGGCATTTTTTTGAATGTCCTATGTTTAAATACAATAGATCTGAATAGTCCCTTTACCATCACTAAAATTCTCAATTGGGGATATAAATATCAAAATGGGCATTGTTAGATAAAATTTTACCAGGTATTCCATGCATGTAGCTGCAAGATTGGAATTACATTCAACATGTACTGCATAGATTGCATTATTTTTTGCATAGTTTATTTTCTCCCATTCAAATTTTCCATGTGACCCCCATGAATAATTTCACCCAATTTTTATACGCTATTGAAATCTCCTTTGGATTTGAAAAATAGTTTCCTCAAATCTTCTTGATATGTCATCCTTTCCCACACAGCTATTCTATGCATGATTGAAACCAATCAATGTGGATATGTAGATAATTATATCTGGTGTTTCTTTATTTGCCACTAGGTCACCACTAGACTGTCAGCTAGAACATTTCTCATGTTTTAAATTTTTTGAATCTTGTTTCAATTTCATATGCCATTTTGACCTTTTACTAGAATGTGGAGACTCAATAGTAATTTACGATTTGTCAAATTGCTAAATTACACTTGGGCTCCCATTCTCTACCACTTTACCTTGCCTTCTTTTGTCTTCCATGAGATCCAAAATTATAATAACAACTTGTAATTTGTCATTTTCATGTTTGTATTTGGTAAGTGTGTCTCTCATGGAGTTTTTCATACCATTTTACAATTGATTTTTACCCTCTCACCTTTGGCAAACTTCTCACACCTCATTCACAATTTTCAATTTTTTTTTGATTACTTGAAACCGTAATGGAACTTTATAGTGTCGTTGACAATTGGTCAAATGTTTAGTCAATGGATGAATTCTCTACCATTATGCCACATATTTATCTATAAACTCTATTTTATTTCTTGATTGTTCTTATGGTAAAGGCTTGAGGGCATAGGGATGAGTCTCCAAATTTTTTGATGCATTGTCATGTGTCTTCATGTAGGATTTTACATTTATTTAATTATTGTATTCACTCTTCAATATCCCACACATTCATTTAAGATTCATTAAATGGTGAAAATTCATTGTTTATTTATCTAATAGTTGTGTTCACAGTGCAAATTGATTTAGTTGAGTGTTGGTTCCCAGTTGTACACATTTTGTATTAGCTTTGCACACTTGGTAAAAATGGCAAATGTGAATGGTAAACCCACTAATATGTTGTTATTGCCAAATGCAGAAAATGACTATGAGTTGCCAATAGAGGGTATGGTTAGCTCCCTGATACTTTTAGATCTACATAAACCAAGGTGAGAGGAGCTAAGAGGTAGCTTGATCACATGGAGGGATACTTCAATTCAATCTCCATGGGGATTTTTGGCATACAAATACAAGTCTGACCAGGACATAACCAAAGTTTCACACTTTACCTAAGAAGGGTTTTCACATGAAATACACAAATGCAATAAGTCAAACACAATATACTAAAGATAGATATGGATGTGCATGCAACCTTCATTCTAAACAATTTTCAACAATAGTGGTCAAATGAAAGACTGCATTACTGGTGTTTAAAGCATAAATGTCAAACACATTTTGAGTATGCAAATATTCATGCATCTACAGGAAAATAACACTTATATTATTTAGTATAGTGTATTATTTATAGGGTATGATAGGTATAGCAAGTTAGATAGTTATAAAAAGGGTGGTGTGCTAGTGTTTGTCAAATAGTAGGGATTCATTCAACATTCATGACATCACTTATTACAAAGATGTAGAAAAATAAAATTACAAGCTATGGGAAATACTAGAAGTGATTTGCATCCATCAGTGCTAATACAATACAAATACTCAAATGAATCTTGAAACCTTAAAGCATACACTATATCTAAAATTCCAAATACTTTTTCCTATTAAATCCATAAACCGAGGGTTCCCTTAAGTGGTTTTCAATAACCTATGTCCAAATCAATATGCAGAAAAGGATTTATAAGTTAGATCTATGCCCAAAATGACAACTAATAATGAACATTGAACCAAATATCCAATAAAAATAATTTATAAAACATAGTGAAGTTTTGGTTCTCATTTGTACACCTCTTTTGATAGGCCTTTCACATTTTTTGAAAAATGGCAAGCATAGATGATAAAACCATTGATATGTCATTATAGCCAGGGAAATGTTTAACACATGGATGGACTAGATGCAAATAATGACTAGGAAGAATCAAGAGAGGGTATGGTCAACTCCTTACTACTTTTTACTATGCCTGAACCAAGGTAAGATGGCCTAATGGGTAGCTTTCTCACATAGAGTGATACTGCAATTCAACCTCCATGGGGATTTTTAGCACAAGGAAACATAAATATGACTAGGGCACAACCAATCTTGTTCATTTCACTCGAGAAGGGTTGTCAAAAGGAATGAACAAATATACTAGGTCATATATGAGCTACTAAAGACAGATGTGTAAATGCTTACAACCTTCATTCTAAAGAATTATTCAACAACAAAGGGCTAAAAGGAAGACTGTAATGTTGATATTTAAATCACAAAGGGTAAACACATTTTATATATGCAAATATTCATGCATTTCTAAGGTAAATAACACTTAACATATGCATAAGGTGTATTATTTATAGGGTAGGATAGGTTATTTAAAAAAGTGTGGTGTGCTAGTGGTTTAAAAAAAAAAAGGATTATTTTAACATTCATAACCTCACTTATTACAAGACATAAAAGCTAAGGGGAACTACCAGGAGTGATTTTCATCCATTTGTATCAATAGATTACAAGTACTCAAATGATTATTGAAACCCCAAAGAATACACTGCACTTAGAATCTCAAATACATTTTCCTATTAAATTCATGAACCCAGGGTGCTCTTAAGATCTATGCCCAAGATGAGAACCATACACATGCACAAAACTAGATATATAATTAGCATACCATGTAAAATATCTCATTGCATTTCATCAATAGGAAAGAGTAAAAACCACAAGTATTTTCCATTTTCTTGAATGAAAATCTTAGATGCATAAGTGTTTCAAAATTCTTCCATGGGGACAAGCATGGTGAGTTTTCTCCATGTTGGACAGGGGATACATATAAATATGTTCTTAGATATTGCTAATGGTTATACAATTATAACCAACTTAGTAAGATACATAATACATACACATAGTAGTTGATCTCAAAATTTGGAAAAACCTAGACTTAGAGAGAAAAAAGAACAACAACAACAATAACCTTAGAATAGAGGAGAATCCCTCTATTTATACTTTTTTCACCACTTTTTTCAATTTGGGAATATGGGTTACAATTTTAAATATTGAAACATTACAAAAAACCCCCCAAATTCCTACCAAGATGCTCCTAACTAGAATATGCCCTTTGTCATGACTGGAATCTTCATTATTCTACAAGAAAAATTATTATTGTAATGACCTCTACATGAAATGATCAATCTTTGCAACAACATTTTGATATCCTTTGTTGGAAATGCATTTTAGCTGAGTTCGAAGGAGAATATTTACCTTTGGGGCCAAATAATATCTATGTCTTCTTTTACAACTACCTAGAGATGCCTTTATCCACCTATTTGCAAATTTGGAATCTTCTTAGATAACTGCCCTTCCTCATATTCATGCCAAAGAACAACCCTATTATTGTAATGATGGCATTTGAATACTCCATATCCATGGTTGCTTGAGAAACATTCTTTGGAGTGGCCAACCTTTATTTTACAAACCTATAATATTTCTCCCATGGAGGTGTTTGAACAATCAAAGCAATGAGAAATGTAAAACTTATGTTATTTTAGTTTTTTACTTTTTGGCTCCAGCTCACCTTTTCAGATTTTACTTTTTTCACATTTGATTTTTTCAAATTTGTTTTTTAGGGTTACCTCCAATTTTTTAATGTATAAATTCATGTATTTTTACCTTTTATCCTTTTGGGGAAATGTTGGTCCCTTTTAAAAATATGCAATTCCTTTGTATTAGGGAAATCTAGAACTCAACAAGAGTTTTGAAATTTACAAATTGTAAAATTTTAATTCACTATTATAGTTACCCTAAAAGGTTCCTTTAGAGAAATGGAAACTCTAAATGCAATTTGAAATTATCAAAACTAAAAAATTATAAATTGCAGTTAGAGTTCCCATTTACCTAAAAAGTTCCCTTAGGGAAATACGAACTCCAACTGTAATTTACATTTTTCAAATTTGCAAATTACAATTCATAGTTGCAATTCCCCTCAAAATTTTCCTTAGAGAAATGGGAATTCCAACTATAATTTATAATTAGAAAAAATATAATTGGCCTTGAAAGTTCCCATTTATAATAAGACCCTCACAGAAACAAGAGCTCCAACTACAATTTAAAATTTTACAAAATTACAAAATTATAATTGGCCTTGAAAATTCCCATTTGCACTAGGACCCTTAGGGAAATGAAAACTCTAATTGAAATTTACAGTTTTACAAAATCAAAAAATTAAAATTGGGCTTAAAATTTACCACTTGCACAATGAGCATTTGTTGACTGGCATTGACTGGTAGGTTTGGGAGATCCAAGTTCAATTTAAAATTTACACATTCACAAAATTGCAAAATTCCATTTCTTCCTAAATTCTCCCTGAATCTCTTCTTGAGTTAAATTTATCCATTTACTTTAACCAGTGGATTTGGTAGAGTTGGATACAATTTGAAATTTTCATTTTTAAAATTACTTCTCCCACACAAATCTTCCTCATATTTTTGGAGCTTCATCTACAATTTTTGAAAATTGAAAATTTGTGATTTTATTCCAACTCCATTCCATCCTAATCTAGTGAAGCACCTTGTAGAATATTTTTACAAAAGCCAAATACTTATCTATATGATTTTTCAATTCAAAAATCTATCTCTTATACATAATGCATCCAACATATCCTTATCGAGTACTTGATTAGATAAATCTATAAGATCTGCAATTCTAGCATTAGTAGAAGTAGTAACCTTAAATTCATCATCATCATCATTTCCCATCGACCTGTATGAACTATTAAGATTCAACACCCATACAGTATCCTCAATCACTTTATTAATAAAATTCTACATAAATTGAAACATGTTGGTATTATGAATTGGAGAGGATTTGTCACTAGTATCCATAAAATATACCACAATGATGGGATGCACTGGAATGGTAGAAGAATGAACCTCCATTCCTTGAAGCATAATAATAAGAATTTGTATCAATAAAGCCTTTGCATTGACTTAATTGATAATATTTTTACTTCCCTAATAAATATTAAAACAAGTCCTCACAATCTAAAGAAGGGTATCATGATATTAGAATCTATTTATTCTATTTTAGTATGAATATTTGGTCCTTTATCAAAATCAGAAGGAAAATCCATACACATGAGTTGCAAAGGAGTTATTAAGTATGATTGATGAGATCTTGTTTGGCACTCATCTTCCAATAGTGGAACTTGAACACTAAGTACCTTATTGGTCCCTTTCATCCTCAGAACTAAACCTTTCATTCCCTTTACATGTTGTACTAATAGCCTCCAAAGAACCCCTATCATAAAAATTCATCATAAAAGCATCATAATTCCTTTCAACAGAATAATCTTGAGCTATTTATTTATCAAATGGGTATCTAAGAGAACTTAGTAGAGAGACATCATGTTTAAAAAATATGCATAGGGATCTATGCCCCAAATAATCTTCTAGAAAATCTTGGACTCAATAGAACAGGAACTTGACAAGACAATGGTGCATTATCAGTAAGAACTTGTGGAAGCACTTGAAGGCCAAATGTAGAATCCACACATGACACTTGAGTGGTGACCATGTGCATGAGGATTTAAAGGGTAAACATGAATTTTAAATGTATATGCCTCATGAACATTAATAGGCCTTGATGACTTCATTCTAGGACTAATTTTCATTTCTCCTACATTAATACCCTAAAAATATTCTAATAGTATGAAAGAATATGAAGTTGATCTCTCAAAATAGAATGATATAGCATCCTCCTCTCAAGATTTAATTTCTACAAGAGGTGGAAATTATTGAGACATTTAAAAGGCATAATATTGAATGGTTTGTGTTTGAACATAATAGATCTGAATAGTCCCTTCACTATCACTAACATTCTTAGTTGGGGCTATAATGCACAAAATTGGTATTTTTATAGAAAGTTCTGCCAGCTAGTCCATGTGAATAATTTTAGGCTTGGAATTAAATTCAAATTATACTACATAGATTGAATTCTTTTTTGTGTAGTTTTTTTTATCTCATTCCAAACACATACTGAGAGTTTTCAATGTGATCCCCATGAAGAATATTGCCCAATTTTTTTTTTTAAACATGGATGCCTTAAAATTTCTTGATCTATCATCCTCTCCCACATAACTATTCTAGCCATGATTAAAACCAATTAGTGTGGAGATGTACATAATTACATATCATGTTTCCTTCCTTGTACCTAGGTCACTGATGGACTGTCAGTTTGTATGTTTCTCAAGTTTTAAAAATTTTCAATCTAATTTCAATTCCATGGGCCCTTTAGAAATTTTATTATAATCTAGAGACTCAAAAACAATTTTCAAATTTCCAAATTTCCAAATTTCACTTGGGCTCCTATTTCCCACCACTTTACCTTGCCTTCTTTTCTCTTCCATAAGATTGATGTAAGAACATCAAGGCAATAAAACATTATTTATGTATTTTAGTCTGTAAGGGTCAATATAGTCAAAATAATAATGTTCAAGGTTATAAAACATGATAATAAGTATAATTTAGGTCCTAAAGGTCTTAGGAACCCTTGAAGTGGCTTAAAATTTGAATTAGAGGTCTTCCCTCCGAAAGCAAGAATTTAAAAATTCAAAATAATGCAATAGAGTCTAAGAGAGTTATTTTATGTGTTTGGAGTGTTTAGGTGAGTAAGATGGTTTAGGTTTATATTAAAGTCATAAATAAGGGATTATAATGTGTTTTCATGTGTAATTATTGAATCAAGTCATCTAGCTAATATAAATACCACCCTTGGTATGTTGAGGTGGTTATGGCCAAGAAGTGATGTAACTTCCAAGAAAGGAAACCTACATTGAAAAGAAAAGACAATTCATTGTAAAAAAGGATTTATATGGTATAGGATAGGATGATGGAGAGAGGAGAGGAAGATCCAACAAAGGAAAAATAGGGAACAAAAGAAAACTGATGAAAGACCTCTCAAAGCTTGATATAAGTTTGAAGGTCCATTCATAGATTGTGTTGTAAGGAATATTGCTATAAATGAATAAATGCAAAAGTTCATGTTGTGTGTATTCAACCTATATTTAATTATATTATATCCTATTTTTTAAATATTTATTTAAGTAATACTTTTGAAATCATAAAGAATAGATGTCTTGATCATGTTGTAAGACATAGATATATGTGTAGGAAAATAGACATGTGAAGTGGAATTTGGTTGTGATTATGGAATATTGATATAAGAATAATGTTTATAGGTTGTAATATAATATTTTTTTGAATAATTAACCTTGTTTTTTAACCTTGGTGACATCTTATAATGGAATACAACTTAGTTATTGAGAAGCATGCACATAGTCCTAAAAGTATTAAAAACGTATAAATGGTTTAGGGTACAAAGTTGCCAAATGAGGTTGGTCGTTCATTGCTGATAGTCCTAAAAGTATTAAAAACGTATAAATGGTTTTTTTTAATCAAGGTTATCATATATAATACCTATGGTAAGTTTAATACCTTCAATAACCATTTCGAATCTCGGTTGTTGTATGTTCTGCCCATACCCTATTTTAGGGTTAGAGTCCACTTTAAAAAATGCTTTAAAGGTGGTGTTTCCTTTTTATTGTCATAAATATAATTGAGATTATAATGTGTATGATTTTAAATTACAATAATTGAATCTATATATTCTTTATTTATTAGGAAAATAAAAGAAAGTAAAGAAAGGAACCTGTTGATACTAAAAACCTATAAGTTGCATTGTTGTGCTTAGCCAAGTGATAGAGAAAGGAGATTTATTGATATAAAGTATATATATTTTGACTCCAAGTATTATTATGGAATATTATCATATTTATAATTTTTTTTGAATTGAATAAAACATTTGGAATAGTCTTTTAAACTTATACACACACCAAAACTCTGTTTCATGCATGTTCACTGTGATTTACGATTGTGTGGAACTTTCCATGGTATATGGACTTTGCATGGATTTTTATGGTTTAAGAATAGGTATAAGAATATTTTTAATTTATATTTCATTTAAAATAATAAGGATAAAATGTAATAAAATATTTGGAATTAAATAAACCCTTGTTATCTCTCTACACCCTTGTATAGTCAATATTGTGTGCACAATTTGCTAGTTTTCATTGTATTTCATGTACTTAATGAATGGATAGGATCAATTTGAATGAATATGAAGTTATATAAGGTATTTATAGACCTATTAAATTTTTAATGGGTTCTTTAATAATGAATAAACTTAGATTAAAGCATTTTATAGGCTCTTAGGCCTATGTAAAGACTAAGAAACCCTAGCTTAGGGTTTAACCTATATGAAGACATTCCACCATAAAAATAATATAAATATTATTATTATTAATTATTTTTGAGTTAAAAAATTTATTAATGTGTTTTTGAGTTGATATGAGTATGCATGATATGGATTTGAGCACAAGAATTTTGTAATAGGCCTAACTAGGCCTAAAAGGAGGGTATATTACAAAGGAAGTGATAGAAAGGAATGGAGTTTTAATGTGAAAATTTAAACACAAGTAAAGGGTTGTAAATTAATCTCGTAAATGTAATTATATCTTGATAAAATTTCTTATATTTATTAAACAAAGGTAAAGACCAAAACAAGGCTACTAGCCTAATA
The DNA here is from genome assembly GCA_037957365.1 of Torreya grandis. Taxonomy (NCBI): domain Eukaryota; kingdom Viridiplantae; phylum Streptophyta; class Pinopsida; order Cupressales; family Taxaceae; genus Torreya; species Torreya grandis. The sequence continues at coordinate 2,215,075 of JARHVA010003003.1, forward strand.
TAGCCATAAAGAGAGAATGTGTAGAAACAAGTGTTGAAGAGTGAGAGAATATTTTAAAGAGGTGAATACATGTATGAAATGATATTTTAAGAGTTTAAAATAATTTATTTTCACTTTTAGAGCTTAAAATCTAGTTCTAGTTGTTGAGACAAAAAATACTAGTTGTCAAGTGTTTCCTAGTGAAAGGCAAAGAACCTGTTTGCAAATAAAGCTAATGGAGGAAGGTAAAGAGGTGAGTATTGATTGAGTGTAAATGTATGAAAATAATAAATTCATTATTATTTAAGGTAGAAGTAATAATCACTAATCATAATAAGTCTTGAGTTAAAGAGTGAAAGAAGGTTATAGAATGGTGAGGAAGAATTCAATCAAACCATTAGTTGGATGTGATCAGTTAAGCATAGAGAACCAGATGATGATGCTAGAGAATACTTCTCCCTAATATCTATAAATCATTTTTTTATCATATAAATTCAAGGTATGTTTGGGTAAAATTATTTTTTGAATTCTTTACATTTTTGTTGATTTGAGAAGAATGCATAATGCCATGGGATATGCATGAGGAATAACCTTATAGGGTGTTGATGGAGAAGAGAGTGTTGTCAGTGCAATCTTATAATTTCATAATAAAATAAAATAAAATAATATTGATAAAGTGAAGAGATAAATCCCTAAAGTCATTTGATAAGGACAATAAACTAGTCAAGGAAAGACTAGAAGAGATAGACAGAAAAGAGAGCATTGAAGCTCCAAGAAGAAGAAGAAGAAGAAGAAGAAGAAGAAGAAGACTCCAAAAGAGATTAAAAAAGTTAAGAAGAGATCTTATAGAGAGGAATAAATAATATGAATGGCCCAAAAGAGGTCTAATAGGCAAGATTGATAGACTTTCTAAGAGGAAGGTCTAATTAGGCTAAGAAAGCAAAAAAATAATAGAGGATATATATATATATATATATATATATATATATATATATATATATATATATATATATATATATATATATATATATATATATAAAAAGAGAGATAGAAAACATAAGAAGAGAACTAGGGTAGAGATTTGAGATGATTTATATCATGGTAAATATTATGGTGAGTCAAGAAAGCCAATGGATAGGATGAAATGTGAGAAGAAAGTTAAAGTGGCCAATAGAGTCACTTATGAGAAGAAGAAGGCACATGAAGAGTGTCATGAAGAGTGAGAAGAAGAATGAGAAAGAAACATAAAGAGGCAAGAAAATTGAAATGTTACCAAGTGAACAAAAATAAATAGAATTTGAGAAGATATTTATCATCGAGGAGAACAAGAAGAAGAAGAAGAAGGAAGTGTTAAGGAGAGAACAAAAGAATGAATCATTAAGAAGCAAAAAAGGTAAGATATTCGTTTGGGAAAGCTAATGATGAATTTACATTTAGTAAACATGGATATGATATTCCAAGGATTAGTCAAGTGATGATGTACTATGATGAGAGTGAAAGGAACAAGAAGTTACTCTTGCATTGTGAGCAAGATGAGAGGAAAAAGCATCCAAAAGTGAAGAAGTTTGAAAAATAGGAAGCAAAACAAAGTGTAGATGAATAAATAATAATTTTTGAGATGTATGATAGGTCATTAGATCCTAAGGAAGGAGATGATAGCATTAAAAAGGAACAAAAATCATGAAACAAGGAATCCACAAGTGAGATTGATGAGAGAAGAAACCATGAAGCAAGCAAGAGAGAGCCAAACACACAAGTTGATGGTAACTGAGTATGATGGAGATCAAGATGACTTGGAAAAGGTGAAAATTATATCAAGTAAGGAGCTAAAATAATTGGAACATTTCATAGGGTATGAAGATGCATGGATAAGAAGGATAGACAAAGTCAAGAAGAATACAAGAAAGAATTTGGAAAGCAAGAAGGAACAAGAAAAAAATATAGTATCATGTTGAGTATGAAGGACCACCAAACAAAAAACTATAAGGCATGAAATAAATTTAGAGTCTCAAGTTTTCTCCTTCCTGGGGAGTATGATGTAGGAGCATCAAGGCAAGAAAACATCACTTGTGTGTTTTAGTTTATAAGGGATCAATCTAGTCAAACTGATCATGGTTAAGGTTATAATACATTATAATAAGTCCAATTAAGGTCCTAAATGTCTCAGTAATCCCTGAGGTGGTTTAGAATATGAATTGGAGGTTTTACCTCCAAAAGCAAGAAATTGAAAGTTCAAAATAGTGCAATAGAGTCTAAGAGTGTTATTTTGTGTGTTTGGAGTGACTAGGTTAGTAAGTTGGTTTAACAGTCTATTCTAGTCATAAATAAAGTATTATAATGTGTTTTCATGTGTAATTATTGAATCAAGTCATCTAGCTAATGTATATATCACCCTTGGTACATTGAGGTAGTTATGGCCAAGGAGTGATGTAGCTTCCAAGAAAAAAAACTATGTTGAAAATAAAAGAGAAGTAATTTTAAAAATGGAGTTATATGGCATAGGATAGGATGAGGGAGAGAGGATAGGAATCTCTATCAAAGTAAAAAATGGAGAAAAAGAAAACTGATGAAAGAACCTCTCAAAGCTTGATAGAAGTCTGAATGTCCATTTTTAGATTGTGTTCTAAGGAATATTTCTATAAATGAATAAAGGAAAAAGTTCATGTTGCACATATTCCCCATTTGTTGAAGTATATTATATCTTTATTTTTAAATATTGATTCAAGTAATCCTTTTGAAATCATAAATAATAGATGCCTTGATCACGTTTTAGACCAAAGATATATGTGTAGGAAAATAGACATGTGAAGTGGAATTTGGATATGATTATGGAATATTGATCTAATAATAACATTTATAAGTTGTCCAATAATAATTTTTTGAATCATTAACCTTGTTTTTTAACCTTCCTAACATCTTAGAATGGAATACAACCTAGTTATTGAGAAGCATGTACATGACATGGTGGTAGGGTACATAGTTACCAAATGCGGTTGGTCATTTGTCATTGATAGTCCCAAAAGTATTAAAAAAATTTAAATGTTCTTATGGAATAATGTGGATCATAGATAATATCTAAGGTAAGTTTAATAAATAATATAATAATTTGGAATCTTAGTTATTGTATGTTTTGCCCATACCCTATTTTAGGATCACAATGCACTTTAAAAAAGGAAGTTAAAGGTGGTGTTTCCTTTTTCTTGTCATAAATATCATTGAGTGTATAATTTGGATGAGTTTACCTTGTATCAAGTGAATATATTTAGTCTTGATTTATTGGGAAAATAGTAGAAAGTAAAAAAAGGAACTTGTTGATACTAAAAACTTGTAAGTTGCATTATTATGCTTAAGTAAGTGATAGAGAATGGAGATTTCTTGCAATAAATTATGTATATTTTGACTCCAATGAGTGGTATGGACTATTATTAGATTTATAAAGTGGTGGAAATTTAAAAACACCTTTTTAATAGTCTTTGAAACTTATCCACACACCAAATCCCTATTTCATGCATGTTCACTGTGATTTATGACTATGTGAAACTTTTCATGCTTTATGGACTTTGAAAGGATTTTTATAGTTTAAAAAGAGATATAAGAAATTTTTTAAGGGAGATATCATGTCCAAAAAATGTGATCAAAGGTAATACAATCTTTGAAACTAAATAAACCCCTATAATTTGTCTACACCCTTGCATTGTCAATATTGTGTGCAAAGTTTGATAGGTTTCTTTGTATTTCACATAATTAATGCATGGATAGGATCAATTTGAATTAATATGAAGTTGTATAAGGTATTTAAAAACCTAATTAAATTTTAATGGATTCTAAAAACATTAAGAAACTAAAATTAAAGCATTATGTAGGCTCTCATGTCTATATAAATACTAAGAAACCCTAACTTAGGTTTAGCCTGTATCAAGAGATTCCATGATTAGAATAAGATTAAAAAAATTTAGTCACACTTATTTTTGAGTGATAAATTTCATTCAAGTGTTTTGGATTTGATAGAATTATGGATGGTATAGATTTGAGAACATAGGTTTTGTAATGGCCTAACTAGGTCTAAAAGGAGGGTGTGTTACAAAGGAAGTGATAGTAAGTAATGTAGTATGATTTTGAAAATTCAATCACACCTTAGGTAGTTTAATTTAAACTAAAAAATGTAATTATATATTGAGGAAAATCCTTAAATGTATTGAACAAAGGTAAAGACCAAAATAGGGCTACTAGCCTAGTATGGCCATAAAGAGAAAATATGTAGAAACAAGTGTTGAAGGGTGAATGAACAGTTTAAAGAGGTTAATATAGGTATTACATGATATTTTAAGATTTTAAAAGAATTTATTTTCACCTTTGAATCCTAAAATCTAGTTCTAGTCCTTGAGACCAAAAAGACTAGTTGTCAAGTATTTCCTAATGAAAGACAAAGAATGAGTTTGCAAATCAAGCTAATGGAGGAATGTAAAGAGGTGATTAGTGATTGAGTTGATAGGGATGATCACCATTAAGGCATTATTTTTTAAGGTAAAGGTAATAAGAACTAGGCATAATAAGTCTTAAGCCAAAGACTAAAAGAAGGTGCTAGAAGGAAGAATTCCATCAAACCATTAGGTAGATGTGATCAGTCAAGGATAAAGAACTAAATGATGATGATAGAGAGTAAATCTTCCTAATACCTTTCAATCAAAGATTTAGAAGTGGGACAACAACTCACAATTTGTCTTTTTCATGTTTGCATTTGGCAAGTATTTCTCCCATAGAGTTTGACGTACCAGTTTGTAATTACTATTTACCCCCACACCTCTGATAGACTTCATTCACCTCATTTAAAAATTTAAAAATTTAATTTTATTACTTGAAACCTTGGTATAAATTTATAGTGTCATTGTCAATTGGTCAAATTCGTAATCAACAAATGAATTATGTACCATTATACCATGCATTTATTTCTAAACTCTATTTAATTTTGTAACTATTTAAGTGGTAAGGCCCTAATGGCATAGGGATGAGTGTCTAAAAAAATTATCGTGTTGTAAAATATCTCCACGTAGGATACTATGTTTATTTAATTGATTTATTTACTCTTATTCAACATCCCACACATTCATTTAAGTATAAAAAATGGAAAAAATTCATGGTGCAAATTTTAGCACCAACACTATATCTCACCCAGGGATGTACACCCCCTACGAGTTATTAAATAACCCTAAAACGCAAAACTAGGTACCAATCTATCAGTCCATAGAGTCAATATTTGAGTAAATTATCAAAAAATAACCATGGAAGCTCAACAAAATAAGACAGATCGATAAAAAATAGATTAGAAGGATCTAAAAATGACTATAGGATAAAAAGCACTAAAATAAACTATACAAATAGAGGCCAAAAATAGAGGGGTAATAAAAAATGAAATAAAAAACTATAAAATATAAAATAATGTACATAATTATAGACTTATTCTAGGAAATGTTTAAAATGTCAACCATGAACTGACAGCCCCAGAGTCTCATCATCCCATAATTTTATTAACTTTTGTACCAAATTGATAGTGAAGATGAAGTAAATCAGTCTTTGCACTTGCCTGAAGGTCCTACTACTAGGTTGTAATTAGATGACACATAGAAATGAATCCTATTTGTATGATCTCAAGTTTGGTTAATACAAAGCCAAAAAATCTTGGTACCTTTTTAGCAGCTATAAATAAGTTTATTTCTCAGCTATAATTAGGTGAGTACAAGGAGAGAATGCCTTAAGTTCATGAATGTCATTCATGCACTCAAATTAATTCTTGAAATAAGGTTAAAAACATTCATCATTAAGGGCATAAAAGATAACCCTAGCTCCATCTAATGACATTCTCCAAAAAATACCTTTGTTGTCAATCCCAACATCAAGGACAAATGGTTGTTCAACAACATCCACATTTCAAATAAAGTTACCCAATTACATATCCATGTATAACACTTCATTTAGATCACATTTTATATATTTAATAACATAATGATTGGGTAATTCATATGCTTGTGTCATATTAACATCACAATTAAATTCAAAAGTTGACACACATATATTCTTGACTGCAATCCAAAACTGATCAATAGTAGTAGCACTCTTCAATTCCATGGATGTAGAAAACTTACATTAGGTTTATTGACAATTGAAAATCGAAATATCATTATCATCATTAGATGAAGACTTAGGATCATTCATATCATCATCAATTAGTTTAGCAATATCACATGGGGGATGTGGGAAGAAACACTTATTACACCAATCAATGTCAAAGTCATAATTTAAAACATTCACTTAGGCATTTAATAGATAATGTACTTCCTTTACATCCCCTATGTTCTTATTTTTATCATCATGTGAAGGCCTCTTTTTTACTTGATTCATATTTTGAGATCTATCCAAACTTGTAGACCCATGAGACAACCCCTTCTCATATATAGCTATCTTGAAGGACATTTCTTTTATAACAATGTCCAAACTCTTAACCGTTTCCTCAAGGTTGGCTATCTTAGAGGACTATATTTTTTTAGATTAACCAACATTACATCAACCCACTTGTTCATGGGCTTACCCACAGCCTTCATGTTATTTTAAATTTGGATGGCCATATTAAATGCCAATCTCAGGTTCATGGGATCCTTGTCCCTCAATTGATATGAAACATTATTTTCAAAGGCATCACAATTTTAATCAAGCATGCTATATCACTAGGTTGAATGTTTTTAGGTAGCTGCATTATGGTATTATTGAACCATGTATTAAAGTCCTACACACACATATTGGGGTTATTTTTTATGTTTTCAAACTTAGCCAAAAGAAACCTAGGATCAATCCTATCACCATACTAAATTTCAAAAACATTCTTCATTTCTTCTCATGAATCAAGGCATCCATAGGGAAAGGAATTGAACCATTCATGAGCATATTATTCCAACATGTACACAAATAACCTAATGTAACACATCCTTCTTCTCAACTTCATAATCCTCAATGATAATGTGAAATGATCTTAAGTGTTGATCATCAATCATTACATTGTTCCCTTGAAATTTGGGAAGGTGGTTCCTTAATTTGTTCAAGACTTCATTGGAATAACCTTCCATTTCATCAAACTTAATAGGTCTCAATCTATGAATGTGGAATGCAGGACACTCATTCTCATCTTAATGCCTATGCCACATGATTGGTTCAATGTTGGGTTCACAAACAAATGGCAAAGGGATGTGAGGGGGTGAATGAGGTGGATTTGGGGGATCAAACTTAGGATGGGATTTAGCTAGCTGAGAAGGTGATGGATAGTAAATGGGGTTGTAAGTATCAAAAGTACTAAGAGAGCTATGATAGTCTTTAACAATAGGAATTTCAATAAATAAAATTTTATATTTACCAGAATCTTGACAGTCTAAATAATCTTTTGAAGATTAACTTTGCTCTTGAATGAACCTCTGAACTTGTCTCCTTATTTTTTGATGATTCACCATTGAAGGATGGTCTCAATCCTTCCATCTTTATAGGTAAAAGAACTCTCAAAGCTGAAGATATTTGAAGTGGGCACTAGTCTTGCTTTTAAACCAAATGATGTTTTGGAGTTACTACTAGAAGCAAGCTTCTAGAATATAACCATTTATAGACTTGTAGTGATACATATTGAAACCATATCTTAATAAATTTATCGATGATGTATGAAATCAAGAACACTAAAAATTTTAGATTCATATTCAGAAAAGGGGAAAACTCCTAAAAACATGAAAAATTTATAGATCTTTACAGTAAATTAAATATATTTTAAATATCAAATCTCTCAATTCCTAGCACATCCCTATTGGAGTATTGAACTAGTTGATGTCCAAGATACCAAATTAGCACAAATAACCTCGAATTTCAAACAATGAGATAATATAGATAAACTTTATCTGAGAAATCAGCTGAGATTATTTGCAATAAATATTAGAAGAGAACTTTTTCAAATCTAAATTTATAATAGCTCTCTATAAGTGTCCCTGATAACATGGGTTATAAGGAGTGTCCCTAGCAACAGTATCAGTTGAGTTGGTAGCATTGACAAACCAAATATTCTCAAATGTAGAAAATAATAACTAGAGAACTTTACATGAAATAATTACAACTCTATGTAAGAGTCCCTAACAACACAAGTGATAATTGTTATCCCTGGTAATGGTGCCAGTAAAGTGTTGGTTCCTAGTTGTACACCTATTTTACTTGGCTTTGCATAATTGAAGATAAATGGCAAAGGTGGATGTTAAACCTATTGATATGTCATTATAATTAGAGAAGGGTTTAGCACACAGATGGACCAGAGGTAGCCAATGACTAAGAGGCACTAATAGAGGGTATGGTCAGCTCCTTGCTACTTCTTTCTCTACATAAACTAAGGTAAGAGGACCTGATGGGTAACTTACTCAATTGGAGTGATACTACAATTTAACCTCCATCGATATTTTTGGCACAAGGAAATATAAATATGACTAGGGCACAACCAAACTTATTTATTCCACCCAATAAGGGTTGTCACAAGGAATGAACAAGTGCACTAGGTCACATTCAAGTTACTAAAGACATATATGTATATTATTGAAAACTTCATTTTAAATAGTTTTTCAACAACAAAGGGATGAATGGAAAATAACACTTAACATAAAACACAAAGTTTAGACACATTTTTTATATACAAATATTCATACATCTGTAAGGAAAATAACACTTAACATATTTAAAATGTGTATTATTTATATGGTAGGATAAGTTAGTTAAAAAAGAGTGGTGTGCTGGTGGTTTTCAAATGGCAAGGATTCTTTCAACATTCATGACCTCACTTATTACAAAGATGTAGGAAAACTAACATACAAGCCAAGGGGAACTACCAAGAGTGATTGGCATCCATTAGTGATAATAAATTGTAAATACCCAAATGATTGTTGAAACCCTATAACATACAACGCACTTAGAATATCAAATATTTTTTTGTATTAAATTCATAAACCCAAGGTACCCTTAATAGGTGTTCAACAAAATATTTCTAAATCTTTATGTAAAAATCGATTTATAACCTAGATCTATGCCCAAGATGACAACCATACATAAGTAAAAAACTAGATATCTAATCAACATAGCATGCAAAACATCTTATTGCATTTCATTAATATTAAATAGTAAAAACCACAAGTATCGTCCATTATCTTGAGATAAAATCTTACATACATCAGTGTTTCATAATTCTGCCATGGGGATAAACATGGTGAGTTTGTTACATGTTGGACATAAGAAACAAATAAAAAATGCTCTCAGAGCTTGATAGCAGTTACAGAGATGTAACCACCTTAGCAAGAGAGATAATACATACACACAACAGTTGATCCCAAAATTTTGAAGAGCCTATACTTAGAGAGAGAAACAACAAATAACAACCTTAGAATAGAGGAGAAGCCCTCTATTTATACACTTTCACCACTTTTTCAATCTAAGAATGTGGGTTGCAATTTGTAGTATTGAAAATTTTCAATCTACCCCCAAAATTCTAACCAAGATGCTCCTAGTTGGAATATGCCCTTTGTCATGCTTGAAATCTTCATTATTTTGCAAGAAAAATTATTGTCGTAACTACCTCTACATGAAATGATGAAGATTTTCAACAACCCTTTGTTGTTCTTGGTTTGAAATTAATTTTAGCTAAGATAAAAGGAGAATTTTTTCCTTTGGGACCAAATAATATATCTGTCTTCTTATTCAACTACTTGGATATGCCTTTGACCATTCATTTGTAAATTTGAAATCTTCTTGGATAGCTGCCCTTCCTCATATGCACACCAATAAACAACCTTGCTATTGAAATAATGGAATTTGAACATTCCATAGCCATAGCTACTTGAGAAAAATTATTTGCAGTGGTTCACCTTGATCTTGGAAACCCACAATATTTCTCCCATAGAGATGTTTGAACAAGCAATGTAATGGAAAATTCAAAACATAGGTTAGTTTACCTTTTTATTTTTTGACTCCAACTTACCTTTTCACACATTGATTTTTTTAACATTGTCTTTTTTCATATTTGATTTTTATGGTTACCTCCACATTTTTTAATGCATAAATTCATTACTTTTCACCTTTTACCCTTTTGAGGAAACTATGGTCCCTTTTGCAAATTTTTAATTTTTTGTATTGTGGAAATCCATAACATAGCAATAATTTTAAAATTTGTAAATTTTAGAGTTTTAATTCACAATTTTAGTTCCCCTAAAAATTTCCCTTAGGGAAATGGGAAATCCAACTATAATTTTTAATTTTAAAAATTAAAAAAATTTCAAATGGCCTTGAATGTTCCAATTTACACTAGGATCCTCAGGAAAATAGGAACTCTAACTATGATTTGTAATTTTGCAAAATTACAAAATTGCAATTGGCCTTGAAAGTTCCTAGTTACACTAAGACCATTAGGTAAATGGGAACTCAAACTAAAATTTGTAATTTTGTAAAATTGTAATTGGCCTTGAATGTTCTCACTTGCACTGTGAGCTTATGTTGACCGACATAGACTAACAAGTTTGAGAGATCCAAGTGTAATTTGTAATTTTCACATTTGTAAAATTGAAAAATTACATTTCTCCTTGAATTCTACCTTAAGATATTCTTTATTTGAATTTCCCCATTTTCTTTGACCAATGGATCTAGGAGAATTGAATGTAATTTTTAAATTGCATTTTAAAAATTGCTTCTCTCACACAAATCTCTTAGGAACTTTTGGAGCTTCTTCTGCAATTCTTTAAAATTGTAAATTCTTGATTTTTATCTAACACCATTCCATCCTAGTCCAAAAAATCACCCTATAGAATATTTTTAAAGAATTCAAGTCTTTTTGTGTATGTTGTCTAACTCAAAAATCTAGCTTTTATTCACAATGCATTTAACATATCCTTATCAACCAATTGATTAGACAAATCTATAGAATTTGTACTTCCAACATCATTATAAGTAGTGACCTTAAGTTCATCATCATAATTTCCCATTGAATTTAATGAACTATTAGGATTCAACACCCCCTTCAATATCCTCAATCACTTTAGTAATAATTTATTTCACAAATTGTAGCATGTTGGTATTATCAATTAGACAAGATTTGTCACTAGTGTCCATAAGATCTACCACAATTATGGGTCGCACTATAATGGTAGAAGAATCAAAATTCATTCTAAAAAACACAATAATAATCATCTATATCAAGGAATCCCTTGTAGTGATTTGATTGACAATATTCTTACTTCCCTAGTAAATATTAAAATAAGTCCTCACAAATTGAAGAAGAGTATCTCCATATTAGTGTTTATTTCTTCTGTGTCGGTATGAATATTTGTTCCTTTATCAAAATCAAAAGGAAAATTAATAGACATGAGTTGAAAAGGATTTATCAAGTATGGTTTTCTAGAGCTTACTTGTCACTCATCTCCAATAGTGGAACTCAAAAATTGATTACCTTGTGGGTTCCTTTCCTCATTAACACTAAACCTTTCATTCCCTTTACATTTTTACATAATATCCTCAAAAGAACCCATATAAGAAAACATCATCATAATAACATGATAATTCCTTTCACTAGAATTCTCTTAAACTATTTTTTATTAGATGGGTCTCCAAAAAAACTTACTAGAGAGACATCATGTTTTAAAATATGCACATAGATCTTTGTTCCAAATAATCTTCTAGACAATCTTGGACTCAATGGAATAGGAACTTGAGAAGACAATGTGGCATTATTAGTAGGAAATTATGGAAGCACTAAAAGGCCAAATATAGCATTTTCACATGACACATGAGTGGTGACCATGCAAATGAGGAGTTTAAGAGTAAATATGGATTTTACATGTAGATACCTCAAAAACGTATATAGGCCTTGGTGAATTAATTC